>JACEFZ010010587.1:296793-315784 GCA_014155875.1 Cepaea nemoralis
TGCATGGCTCTCCACAGATCTCGCTCTTTGGTGTTCTTGATCAACTCTGCTGAAGATATCCCTCCATGCCACCATCTCAGCCCATCCGGCATCATTTCTCTTGGTTTCCCTCTGCCTCTTTTACCCTCGATCTTTCCAGTTGTCACGATGTTCTCCAATGCCTCTCTTCTCATCACACGACTGAAAAAAGCTGTTTGTCTCTTACTTATTGTTGTATATAATGTTCTACTTTCATTAGCCTGTTTCAGGCAGTCGTTGGTAGTTACTCTGGCAGTCCAAGGAATTCGCAAAATTCGTCTCAGGAATCACATCTCTGTTGCTTCTAATTTCTTCTTAATTTGTTCACTTATATTCCAAGATTCACTGCCATATATCATTTCAGCACTCTCTTTCTAACATTCAGTGATAATGACTTATTGCATAAGATACTCTTCATTTTCTGAAATGCGGCTTTTGCTTGCCGTATTCTGCTCTTAATCGCTATTGTACATCTTCCATCTTATTGTTATATATGCCCCTTGGTATTTAAAATTATCTACTTGGTTAAGAATTTTACCTTCCATTTCTAGTGTCACATTTTGGTGTCTTCATTTTCTTTGATGTCACCATTGTTACTGTTTTCTTGATATTCAATGAGAGCCCTTAATAAACCAGTATTATGACAAAAGGGTCATAATTACCAGATTGCAAACAGGTTGCAACAACTTTACCCGAGTAGCACAACGGCCCATTGCACAAAAACAGATTCAGAACCCATGAAGAAGAATTAAGCAATACACGCGTCTGATTACTAGGTTCACTTTGTAAAAAGACACGTGAACTCTACACTGTGAAAGTTTCAACAAGTAAACATCTTCAGACGCGTTTCTGGACGAATCACCAATAACCTTGCCTGCCGTGCCAGTTTATTCTTTGTTGCTGGTTCCTATTCTATCTGCGAGTCTTGTTTTTGCCGACATTTATTTCTATCTGTCTGGATGTCTATAGTTATGTCTTTCTGTGTGTCTGGTATAGTACCGTTTTAGGGATATCCGATAATATTACACATATATTCATAATACTCACAAACATTCTATAATACTACATAAACTGTATGTAACACCATACACTCTATAACACCATAGAGACTTCCTATTACACCACACAGACATTATATAACAACAGACATACTTCATATAACACCACACAGACATGCTATAATATTAAACAGACATCCTATGACACTCAAAGATTTACTATAACACCATACAGATATACTACAAATCAGTACAGATTTTTATAAAACTAAACAGACATCATATAACAGCATACAGACTTCCTATAACAATATACAGACATCCTACACCACCATACATACTTCCTATAACAACATACAGACATCCTATAACAACATACAGACTTCCTATAACAACATACAGACATCCTATAACAACATTCATACATTATATAACACTAAACATACTTCCTATTACACTACGCAGACATCCTTTAACACCATACAGACTTCGTACTTCCTATATCACAAGACAGACTTCCTATAACACCATACAGACATCATTTAGCAACATACAGAAATCCTACAACACTAAACATTCTTCGTATAACAATACACAGACATCTTATAACACTATCCAGGCTGCCTATAAAACTATACAGACATCCTATACCAACATACATACATTACATAACACTATACAGACATCATATAGCGCTATAAAGACATCCTATAACACTATACCACCTTTGGCACCTTGCCGTCTTGACAGACGATAGTTTGTTACATTGTGCTTCAAAAAGACATTATAACTACAACCCATGACGGTAGTGAATGTGACTGATAAGGTCAATTCGCGCTGTAAATGGTCGTCCACAGTGGATGCTTGTGAACACATGGTCATTTCCACCATCGTGCACCATCTTACGTCTCGCACGCTCGGTGTGTTACTTGTCTGCAATAATTTTCTCCGTTGTCTTTATTCCATTTCTGATGTTTGCCCTCCATGCAACACGTTCAGCTGCGACTTGCTCCCAATGTGCATTATCAATGCCTGTATCAATCATGTCCCGCTTACACATATCGTTGTATCGTAGTAGAGGCCGACCCTGAGATCTCTTATCCATCTGTAATTCACCAAATAAGATGTCTTTTGGTATTCTGTCAACACCCATCATCCTAACGTGTCCTATCCATCTAAGTCTACAAAGACTGAGCATGGAACAAACCGTCACACAACCTGTTCTTTCCAATACTTCAGTATTTGTGATTTTGTCTTGCCACTTAATACCAAGTATTCTTCGCAGACACCGCATATGAAAGCTTAACACTATACAAACATTTACAACACTACATAGACACTATACAGACATCTTATAACACTAAACATACTTCCAAGAACACCATACATACACCCTATAAAACTACACAGGCATTCTAAAACCATACAGACACTCCATAATAACACACAGACGAATACCTCACACACAATCGACCACACCAGACGGCCACATTCTTAATCCATTAAACAGACATGAGCCACAGGGCTGATATTAACACAGACAACGCTAGAGTGAACTGATGTACAGAAACGTAGAACTGTTTTTTCTTCTTTGTATTCTTCTTCTTCTTCTTCTTCTTCTTCTTCTTTCTTTCTTTCTTTCTTTCTTTCTCTTCTTCTTCTTCTTCTTCTTTCTCTCTTTCTTTCTCTTCTTTCTTTCTCTTTCTTCTTCTTCTTCTTCTTCTCTTTCTTCTCTCTTCTTCTTCTTCTTCTTCTTCCTTTCTTCTTTCTTTCTTCTTTCTTCTTCTCCTCCTCCTCATTTTTCATCTATTTCAACAACTGCATGTAACAGTGGCATTCCGTTGGTTAGAGGAGACTACTGCAACACACATGATATTCATTACGGATTCAAAGAGTATGCTTAGTAAGGTGGAGAAAGGACTGCATCGCGTGGAATGGCTATCGTCGCTTCAGAGGTCACGGATTGTGAGAATTGTATGGATATTTTTCCCTGGCCATGCGGGGGGTGCGGGGGAATAAACAGGCTGATAGGCTAGCAGGGAATGCACCTCTTGGTGGTGAGATTGCCTATGGACAAGAGGGAGGTGGTCGTGCGCTTATGTGACCAGGCGGAGAAGGCTGGGGAACAGATTGAGAACCCGTACTCGGAAAGAATGAGATTGCGGGGGATCGGCAGGGGTTCTGGACGAATCTCAAAACTGAGAGGGAAGACCAGGAGAACTTTAAATCAGAAAGCGGTGGTAACAATTAGTAGTATGACTCTTCGCTGGCTGTTGAACTAGGTGACGGAGCGCGTATGGGAATGTCCTGAGTGCAGTTATGTTGGTTCTTATCTCAACTCGACTCAACGTCATGTGTCATGCATTACAAGCGTTCATTACGATCACCAGAGTCCTGAATCAGGTCTGTATTCTTACCACGGTTATGCCACTAGCCCGTTGTCATGTTGCATTAGTAACGCCTTTCATTAGTTTATTCAGCAAGTTATATCTCTACCTACTATGTCCTGTGCGGAATGTACAGTTTTCTACCTGTCCACTTAGGTGAAGATAGTAATATGCGTCATATTTCTGGTGACCTGGATGATCTGATTTCCTCTTATTCTATAGCTTTCTTCTTCTAAATTTATTGGCACCGCCATAGGTGATGTCAGTATCAGGTCTGGGTAATCCATCATCCAGACCAGGGATTCTCAAAACAGGATGGAGTAAAAGTAACTGGTAGTTGCAGACACTTTTAAACTTTGTATTTCGTTTTCCCTTTATTAATATACTTAGGATATGATTTGTTCTTACTGATTCCTTCTTCTCGCCTTCGTTCCTATGTCTAGGAAAATACGTCACACCTAGTTATGCACCTCAAAGGTCCAGTGTGCTGACTTCAGCATGAATTTGTGTAAGGATAGCTCAATTAGACAGATTCCATCCAAGGTAATGGGCTCCGTTGCATAAGATAAGTATGGTTCTTGGACAAATGTTCAGCCATATCCTGGGGACGAACAGTGTACCTTATACGCCTGAGGCAGACACAGTAACCTCTCAACCGCGGCTCCCCACCAATAGGCTGATAGTTCTCCTAGCAATACAGCATGAACAATAATAGTCCAATAGGTCTCCTAGCAATGCCGCATCAACAATAATAGTCCAATAGTTCTCCCAGCAATATAGCATCAACAATAATAGTCCCACAGTTCTCCTAGCAATATAGCATCAACAATAATAGTCTCATAAATCTCCTAGCAATACGCCATCAACAATAATAGTACCATATATCTCCTAGCAATAAAGCATCAACAATTATAGTCCAATAGTTCTCCCAGCAATACAGCATAACAATAATAGTCCCATAGTTCTCCGAGCAATATAGCAGCAACAATAATAGTCCCATAGTTCTCCGAGCAATATAGCTTCAACTACAATAGTCCAATAGTTCTCCCAGCAATACAGCATCAACAATTATAGTCCCATAGTTCTCCTAGCAATATAGCATCAACAATAATAGTCTCATAAATCTCCTAGCAATATAGCGTCAACAGTAATAGTCCCATAGATCTCGGAGCAATATAGCATCAACAATAATAGTCCAAATAGTTCTCCCAGCAATATAAAATCAATAATAATAGTCCAATAGTTCTCCTAGCAATACAGCATCAACAATAATAGTCCAATAGTTCTCCCAGCAATATAGCATCAACAATAATAGCCCCATATATCTCCTAGCAATACAGCATCATGTCAAGGTCTCACACCCGAGGTTGCGACGCGTTGTCTGTACCAACGCCAGACACCATAACAACACGCAACCCTGAGTAATGTTAAACACGGCAGAGAGAACGCGGCGTCTTTGCCGACGCCTGGATAAGCAGCCACGCACAGCAATTGAGTTCACCCCGTGAACCGTGCAGGGGACACCAGCTGACGTGAGCGTGTAGCGTGTAGGACGCCAGAACTGGCAGACGGGCTTAGGTTGTTGAACGGACAGGTCGCGAGTTGTGTTTGAATCTGCCTTGAGAGCTAGCCTGTACGACAGTGGGAGACTGAGTCGAATGCTTGAATAGTTTGACTTGTAAGTGAGATGTTTATTGCTTGCATGTATTATTATGTATTGTAGTGATATTGTTCATGCTGAAATGATTGCTATGGATTGTCAGTGCGCGATGTTTGTGCGATAATAAATGCAGCGCGTCAATAAAGCGTGTGAATAATACTTTCGGATATTCACTTCGTGTGATTTGATAGTTTGATATTACTTCACACTTGCCAGAAAACGAGCTACTTGTCTTGTGTTATGCAAGACTCTGACAAGTGCGAATGTGGTGGCTTTCGTCCGGGTTTTGAATCAAATGCGAACGTGTAAATTTTTTTGTCCGAGTTTGAAGCGAATGTAAACATGCCGATAGAAGTGCGCAAGTCATAGGTTAAGGTAAAGTAACGAATTAATAGAGTTGATGTAATTAAATTATAAGTGTGAAGATATTATTTGAAGCCAACCGAGGCGTCTTCAGACTTATCACTAAATTCAACTAATTTTGTACCTAAAATCCAAAATGGCGGCCATGCCCTTGAATGTCATTGAGTAGGGTTAGTGTGAGCGTGAAATTGTTGATTGTGGTAACGACTAACAATAATACTTGACAGCATACAAACCTTTACAGGCTTCAGTGACATTACACACACCATACATTTACAAACGTTCTAATTTCGTTTAGTTTAAAAAGTACAGGGTTTTTGTGCCAACTTTTACCTGAGTCTGGTGAACTTCAAAAATTTTTTGTCTGTCAACCCGAAAGACGTTCCAGTGTGATTTCGAGCACCACTGAACAGCACAGTACCCAAGGATTTACTTGAGTATAAAATATTTTTTCATCTTTCTTTATACTTTCGTTAGTCTGGCTTTAGACATTAACTGTGCTATATATATACTTGTACTTACTAACATCATAGTAATTTTGGTTTATATTTTCATCATACCTATTGTTCATCATGTCTTCTTTAAAACGATTTCATTGAAATGGGTTTAAAATGGAATATGTCTGGTGAGGGACTTGAGAGCACGGAGTGAAAGTAAATATGCAGAAATATTGTTTTGAAACAAGAAGGCCAAGTATTAGTGAGAGGGATGAGAGAGCCGCCGAAAGGGGCGTAAAGCTTCAACAAGCACAATCAGATGCTGCTCTAAAGCTTCAACAAGCACAATCAGAAGCTGCAGTTAGGCAAGCTGAGATCTTAGCCCAAAGTAAGAGAGAAGAGCAAGAAACACAACTAACAATTGAACAGCTAAAAGCTGAATGTTCTAAAGATAAAGTGAATAGAGAAACAGACAAAGATCAACCTCATAAGAAGTACCAAGGTCTGATCAGAAGTTACAACACAGGTGATTGCATAGCAGCATTAACCCAAAATTTTGAATTTGTTATGGATCAATACAAAATCCCAAAACCTGAATGGGGGATAGTATATGTAAGAAGTCTTTCTGGAGAACCTCTTAAAGTAATAGAGTCGATCCCAAATGACCTGAAAGAAGATTATCTTTACATTAAAGCAAAAATTATGTCACATTTTTTGCTAGATGAATCAGGTTATAGAGAACAGTTTAGGAAGTTGTCTCCTAAGCCAACACACACGTTCTCTGATTACATCTCAGAAATTCAAAATATTTTTTCTAAATGGCTGTCAGCAGATAAAGTAAATAGAAGTTATGACAAATTAGTTGACCTTATGTTGAGAGATAAGATTATTGCATCTCTCCCAGCCCCCTTTTCTAAATTTTTGTTGGAATGTCAGTGTGAAAGTGTTCAACAGATTGAAAGTCGTGGCTCTGGTTATTTTGCAGCCAATAAGCATTGTTTCTCCAGTAGTCTGACCAGCACAGACTTTGTAGCAGCAGCTACATATGGCAAATATCAGGCAGGGTCAAATAACAAACAAAGACCTTATAAGCAAACTGCAGAGAAATTATATCAGTGTAAATATTGCAACTATACACACAATGAGCATGATATGTGCGACCAACATCCTGGGTACACTGCTTACTTGCATAATTACATTTCTAAGCAAGATAAAGAAAGGAAGAACTACAAAAAACTTACAAAATGTTACCTTTGTAAGGCTTTTGGTCACTGGCGTAAGAATTGTAAAATCAAGTCAATAACCAAAAAGGCTAATGCAGCCATGTTTGACATTTCTTCGTCAGAAGATGAAAGTTTACAACATCACCCAGTAAACTCAGCACATTCCATTGAGGTATTCCATCAGGAAAAATGTACCATTTGTGATCAATTTCATGAGGATGGCGTGTTAACATGCGGCCATTCTATACCTATTACCAGTGAGGAGGCCAATTCTGTAGTAAACTCCAAAGGTATACTAAACATTCACCAGGGGTATGTTAATGGTAGAGCTGCCACAGTTTTACGTGATAGTGGAAGTACTCTCATTGGTGTAAAGAGAGATTATATTCTACCATCACAATATAGTGGTAAATATGTCACATGCAGGACATTCTCAGGGAACATAGAGAAATAGCCACTTGCATGGGCATATATAACTACACCATTCCTTACAGGAAAGGTTAAATGCGCAGCATTAACCAATCCTTGCTGCGATATCATCATTGGAAACCTTCCTGAAGTGAATGACATACCACATGACATCAATACATCATCTGTCAGTTGTAATATTGATACTACCACTTCACCTTCATCACCAATCACCATTCATGATGTATTACCACCTGTAATTGAATGTACAAATACCAACCTGGCTATGCCAGAACATACATGTAATTGTGTGAATGTAACATCAATATGTGATGAGAATGATCGTTGTAATGTAGTAAACGCAGTAACTCGATCTACTGCACAGATGCAAGATCAAATCGATCAGACAGAGGCTTTACCACGAGTAAGTCCAGTTGTAACATCTCCTGAGACAACTAGGGAGACGTTTATAACATCTCAGAAAGCCGATCGATCTCTGCAAAAGTATTTTAAACTTATAGGCCAAAAGCCAAGAGTAGCAAAGAATGCTCAATGGTACTTTGCTCTCAAGAACGGAATTCTAACACGGTATTACACCAAAGGTTCCAGCACTATAGAACAAACAGTGCTACCGTTAGAAAACCGCAAGCAAGCATTGAACATAGCTCATGACATACCCTTTGCAGGACACATGGCTTATGCTAAAACTAGAGCAAGGTTACTTACTCAATTTTATTGGCCAAAGTTTTGCAACGATACCAAACAGTATTGCAGATCGTGTAACATCTGTCAAAAGCTTGTCAAAAAGGGTAAACATCCACAAGCTGAATTGCAAGTTACTGATTTGGCTAGTAGAGCGTTTGAAAAGATCTCGGTCGATATAGTTGGTCCTCTGAACCATATAACATCTAAAGGTAATAGATACATTGTAACACTCATTGATCTATGTACTCGTTGGCCAGAAGCGATTCCAATGAAGAACATAACTTCCAACGACATCATGGAAGTGTTCTTTCATATTTTTGCAAGGGTAGGATTCCCTGATACCATCCTTTCAGATCGAGGTAGCCAGTTTATTTCCTCGGCTACACAAGCATTTGCCAAAATGTTGGGTGTTAAACAATGCTTCAACAGTCCATATCACCCACATTCGACCGTTATAGTAGAAAAGATTAATGGCGATATGAAACATATGCTCTCTAAGGTAACCCAAGAACATCCTGAAGATTTGGGATACTTATCTGCCTGCCATTTGTTGCATATAGGGAAGTGCCCCATTCCAGCACTGGGTTCTCACCATTCGAATGTTATATGGTGCACAACCACGCGGCCCATTATCTCTGTATGAATCTATGTGACTGGAAGTACAACTGTGTCTATACCCATTTCACCATATGAACATGTAACATCATTGCGTAATAGAATTATGAAATCATGTATATTAGCCAAAGAAGCTCTCAAAAAATCAGGAGCTATTTACCGACAATATGCTAACAGAGGAAATAAAACTATTACACTGACGCCAGGACAGGCGTTCTTCTTCTTTTGCCAAGTGATAGACAATCTCCTAACTGACTCATGGCAAGAGACCGTTCAAAGTGCTACGACAAATTTCGACGGTAGATTACGAGATTGCAGTTAGGGACAAAACATAATAATTTTCCATATTAACATGCTCAAACCATATCACCACAGGCAAGACGAACAAGTAGAGACTGCAGCAAGCAACTCCATAGTGGACCAGACGGACGAAAACGACACTGACGAGATACCGACACCAGTTCTTGACACGACGACCAACTTACAGGACATTAAGGTAAATCCTAAACTGACTAGGACACAGACTGACAGTTGCAGACAACTGATACAAGACTACAGGACGATCTTTTCGGACAGCCCAGGACAGACAGATTTAGTGCAACACCAAATCATCTTAACATCTGACGTTCCTATTAAGTGTAGACCATATTCCCATCCCTATACACTATAAAGAAAAACTTCATCAAGAAATCATTGATTTAGAAACAAATCATATCATTCGACGTTCACAATCTCATTTCTGTTCACCAATAGTGTTGGTACGCAAAAAGGACAACACTATTAGACTTTGTGTGGACTATCGTAAGCTCAACAGCATTACACAGTTGGATTTAGAACCAATGAGCAACTGTGAAGACATCTTGACTGAACTATCTGACTCACGTTATTTTACTAAACTTGACATGACAAAAGGCTACTGGCAGATAGCTGTACATCCTGATAGTATACATCTGACTGCATTTGCCACACCTTGGGGTTTATACGAATGGTGTAAACCCTTTCGGATTAGTCAATGCACCAGCTACCTTCGTCAGAATGACAAGAATTCTTTTGACAGGCATTGCTAACATCATTTGGTACATGGACGACATTTGCATACACACAAAGGACATGACAGAGCACATAACAGCACTACAGCAGACATTTGACAGAATTAGACATCATGGACTGACGGTAAAACCTTCCAAAGTTGATATAGCCTTTCAGGAAATTTCATTTTTGGGCTATAAGATCTCAAATGGCTTTATATCAACTGACGATAACATCATGTCCAGAATTTTGAAATTGTCGCTTCCGACAACTAAGAAACAGTTGCGATGTGTGTTAGGTCTTTTAAACTATTATAGACAATTTATTCCTCATTTTGCTGAATTGACCAAATGTTTCACTGATCTACTAACAAATAAACACCCCAATGTGATTGTAAACAGTGAATGTTTAAGGCCAGCATTTACGAAAATTCTTTCATATTTTTCTAAAATCACCTATTTGAAATTGCCAAATTTGAATAGTACTTTTAGATTAAGATGTGATGCGAGCTCCGTAGCCATTGGAGGTGTGCTTCTCCAAGAACACGACCAAATCTTGTACCCAGTATACTACGTCTCTCGAAAACTGAACACCAGCGAACGAAATTACAGTACACCGGAACTCGAGGCTCTTGCCATGGTATTTTCGGTACGTAAACTTTCTAGATTTTTGTTAGGCAAACATTTCATTATTGAAACAGATAATACTCCGCTGACAATTGTTACCAGAGGAACGCCTAGTAACAGCAGGGTGGCAAGATGGTCCAGTCTTCTGCAGGACTATAGCTATGAGGTTAACCACATAAAGGGTTCACAAAACTGTCTGCAGACCTTTTTGTCGAGATGTCCAGTACAACGAACCTAATACCCAGTCGACACCAGAGCACAGTGCAGAGGGGTGTATAAAACTGCAACGTAGATAGTGCTCAGTACCACAGCCAATTGTGACAATGTGTCAGTAACGCTGTGTACACCATTGTGATGGGGAAGATTGTATCTCCCAATGTATATAACCTTATGTACATATTGTGATTCTTATTATTATCATGCGAATGAATGCGTTATAATTGTGAGATATGTGAAAGAATGAATCAGTATTATGTAAACTAATGTGTTGTATAACTGTGAGATATGAGAAAGAATGTAATTATTATTGTAATAAATATATATAACAACCAGACACTACAGAGAAGTGTCACGGGACACACTACAGGATCCAAGAAGTTACCAAGCCACTAAACGTGAGGTAATCCTAAAGTATCCAGACCGAGGTGCCCACGACGTTTTAACAAGGTACGAAAGATGACTGCGGACAGTACAATCCGAGCAGAAGGCGGAAGAGATGATCCAACAGCTGATAGTAACAACTACTACTCCGTTTATAGAAGATCCATCAGAACGGACCAGCGTTTGTTGAATGACATCACAACACATGTAATAGTACAGCTGTATACTTCCGAGTTTTTGCATATAATATTAAAAGTATATAAATGTATGACGTTGTATTAAAATGTGATTTAAAATATTTCCATATACGGAATTGTATATGTTGATTTGTATATGATGTAATCTCAGCATCATAACTTGATTGCTTCTTTACAAACGTGACTTTTTGGGCACATTTGTCAATAAGGATCACTATGACACTAAGAAATGAGTTTGCATGGTAATTTATGTCTTGTAAACGACGATAAATTATTGTTCCTAAATTTTCTGTATAATAACCAGGGGACTTATTCTAATGTGTTGGTGATATGTAAATATGTATTGTAACCATTAACATGTGTGCTTGATAAATAACATGTCAATGTAACATCGTTTAGATATGGACAGTAATTGCCAAAACTGTTGACCTTCATTAGAAACTCTAAATAGAGGTCTGATGGAGGAGTCATCTCAGAGGGAGATGCTCACGCTTGACCTGATTATTTAGTATTTTTGTCTTGGTTGTGAGGTAGGGGCCAGTTTAGCCGATACCTACCGAACTAGCTGGGTCACAGCGAGGTAATGCCCATTAAATAGATTGTACTTGACTGTGTACTTCATAGTGCAACATAAGTGGTGTATACATATTGTTGACTATTCACCTGTATATATTTATGATAATGTTAATGTATAATGTTCGACTTTTGACATGTTTAAGACACCTAGAGATATATGTACATGAAAGGAAATCCTTTCATGAAAAAGGGGTGTGGAGAGTGTCAAGGTCTCACACCGAGGTTGCGGACGCGTTGTCTGTACAAACGCCAGACACCATAACAACACGCAAAACCCTGAGTAATGTTAAACACGGCAGAGATAATTGCGGCGTCGTTGCCGACGCCGGATAAGCAGCAGCACGCCACAGCAATTGAGTTGGCAATATTTCATCAACACTAATAGCCCAATAGTTTTCCTAACAATACAGTAGCAACAGTAATAGTATGATAGTTCTTCCTGGCAATATTTCATCAACACTAATAGCCCAATAGTTTTCCTAACAATACAGTATCAACAGTAATAGTACGATAGTTCTCCTGGCAATATTTCATCAACACTAATAGCCCAATAGTTTTCCTAACAATACAGTATCAACAGTAATAGTACGATAGTTCTCCTGGCAATATTTCATCAACACTAATAGCCCAATAGTTTTCCTAACAATACAGTATCAACAGTAATAGTATGATAGTTCTCCTGGCAATATTCATCAACACTAATAGCCCAATAGTTTTCCTAACAATACAGTATCAACAGTAATAGTACGATAGTTCTCCTGGCAATATTTCATCAACACTAATAGCCAATAGTTTCCTAACAATACAGTATCAACAGTAATAGTATGATAGTTCTCCTGGCAATATTTCATCAACACTAATAGCCCAATAGTTTTCCTAACAATACAGTATCAACAGTAATAGTATGATAGTTCTCCTGGCAATATTTCATCAACACTAATAGCCCAATAGTTTTCCTAACATACAGTATCAACAGTAATAGTACGATAGTTCTCCTGGCAATATTTCATCAACACTAATAGCCCAATAGTTTTTCCTAACAATACAGTATCAACAGTAATAGTACGATAGTTCTCCTGGCAATATTTCATCAACACTAATAGCCCAATAGTTTTCCTAACAATACAGTATCAACAGTAATAGTACGATAGTTCTCCTGGCAATATTTCATCAACACTAATAGCCCAATAGTTTTCCTAACAATACAGTATCAACAGTAATAGTACGATAGTTCTCCTGGCAATATTTCATCAACACTAATAGCCCAATAGTTTTCCTAACAATACAGTATCAACAGTAATAGTACGATAGTTCTCCTGGCAATATTTCATCAACACTAATAGCCCAATAGTTTTCCTAACAATACAGTATCAACAGTAATAGTATGATAGTTCTCCTGGCAATATTTCATCAACACTAATAGCCCAATAGTTTTCCTAACAATACAGTATCAACAGTAATAGTACGATAGTTCTCCTGGCAATATTTCATCAACACTAATAGCCCAATAGTTTTCCTAACAATACAGTATCAACAGTAATAGTACGATAGTTCTCCTGGCAATATTTCATCAACACTAATAGCCCAATAGTTTTCCTAACAATACAGTATCAACAGTAATAGTACGATAGTTCTCCTGGCAATATTTCATCAACACTATAGCCCAATAGTTTTCCTAACAATACAGTATCAACAGTAATAGTACGATAGTTCTCCTGGCATATTTCATCAACACTAATAGCCCAATAGTTTTCCTAACAATACAGTATCAACAGTAATAGTACGATAGTTCTCCTGGCAATATTTCATCAACACTAATAGCCCAATAGTTTTCCTAACAATACAGTATCAACAGTAATAGTACGATAGTTCTCCTGGCAATATTTCATCACACTAATAGCCCAATAGTTTTCCTAACAATACAGTATCAACAGTAATAGTACGATAGTTCTCCTGGCAATATTTCATCAACACTAATAGCCCAATAGTTTTCCTAACAATACAGTATCAACAGTAATAGTACGATAGTTCTCCTGGCAATATTTCATCAACACTAATAGCCCAATAGTTTTCCTAACAATACAGTATCAACAGTAATAGTACGATAGTTCTCCTGGCAATATTTCATCAACACTAATAGCCCAATAGTTTTCCTAACAATACAGTATCAACAGTAATAGTACGATAGTTCTCCTGGCAATATTTCATCAACACTAATAGCCCAATAGTTTTCCTAACAATACAGTATCAACAGTAATAGTACGATAGTTCTCCTGGCAATATTTCATCAACACTAATAGCCCAATAGTTTTCCTAACAATACAGTATCAACAGTAATAGTACGATAGTTCTCCTGGCAATATTTCATCAACACTAATAGCCCAATAGTTTTCCTAACAATACAGTATCAACAGTAATAGTATGATAGTTCTCCTGGCAATATTTCATCAACACTAATAGCCCAATAGTTTTCCTAACAATACAGTATCAACAGTAATAGTACGATAGTTCTCCTGGCAATATTTCATCAACACTAATAGCCCAATAGTTTTCCTAACAATACAGTATCAACAGTAATAGTACGATAGTTCTCCTGGCAATATTTCATCAACACTAATAGCCCATAGTTTTCCTAACAATACAGTATCAACAGTAATAGTACGATAGTTCTCCTGGCAATATTTCATCAACACTAATAGCCCAATAGTTTTCCTAACAATACAGTATCAACAGTAATAGTATGATAGTTCTCCTGGCAATATTTCATCAACACTAATAGCCCAATAGTTTTCCTAACAATACAGTATCAACAGTAATAGTACGATAGTTCTCCTGGCAATATTTCATCAACACTAATAGCCCAATAGTTTTCCTAACAATACAGTATCAACAGTAATAGTACGATAGTTCTCCTGGCAATATTTCATCAACACTAATAGCCCAATAGTTTTCCTAACAATACAGTATCAACAGTAATAGTACGATAGTTCTCCTGGCAATATTTCATCAACACTAATAGCCCAATAGTTTTCCTAACAATACAGTATCAACAGTAATAGTACGATAGTTCTCCTGGCAATATTTCATCAACACTAATAGCCCAATAGTTTTCCTAACATACAGTATCAACAGTAATAGTACGATAGTTCTCCTGGCAATATTTCATCAACACTAATAGCCCAATAGTTTTCCTAACAATACAGTATCAACAGTAATAGTACGATAGTTCTCCTGGCAATATTTCATCAACACTAATAGCCCAATAGTTTTCCTAACAATACAGTATCAACAGTAATAGTACGATAGTTCTCCTGGCAATATTTCATCAACACTAATAGCCCAATAGTTTTCCTAACAATACAGTATCAACAGTAATAGTACGATAGTTCTCCTGGCAATATTTCATCAACACTAATAGCCCAATAGTTTTCCTAACAATACAGTATCAACAGTAATAGTACGATAGTTCTCCTGGCAATATTTCATCAACACTAATAGCCCAATAGTTTTCCTAACAATACAGTATCAACAGTAATAGTACGATAGTTCTCCTGGCAATATTTCATCAACACTAATAGCCCAATAGTTTTCCCTAACAATACAGTATCAACAGTAATAGTACGATAGTTCTCCTGGCAATATTTCATCAACACTAATAGCCAATAGTTTCCTAACAATACAGTATCAACAGTAATAGTAGATAGTTCTCCTGGCAATATTTCATCAACACTAATAGCCCAATAGTTTTCCTAACAATACAGTATCAACAGTAATAGTACGATAGTTCTCCTGGCAATATTTCATCAACACTAATAGCCCAATAGTTTTCCTAACAATACAGTATCAACAGTAATAGTACGATAGGTTCTCCTGGCAATATTTCATCAACAATAATAGCCAATAGTTTTCCTAACAATACAGTAATCAACAGTAATAGTACTGATAGTTCTCCTGGCAATATTTCATCAACACTAATAGCCAATAGTTTTCCTAACAAGACAGTATCAACAGTAATAGTACGATAGTTCTCCTGGCAATATTTATCAACACTAATAGCCCAATAGTTTTCCTAACAATACAGTATCAACAGTAATAGTACGATAGTTCTCCTGGCAATATTTCATCAACACTAATAGCCCAATAGTTTTCCTAACAATACAGTATCAACAGTAATAGTACGATAGTTCTCCTGGCAATATTTCATCAACACTAATAGCCCAATAGTTTTCCTAACAATACAGTATCAACAGTAATAGTACGATAGTTCTCCTGGCAATATTTCATCAACACTAATAGCCCAATAGTTTTCCTAACAATACAGTATCAACAGTAATAGTACGATAGTTCTCCTGGCAATATTTCATCAACACTAATAGCCCAATAGTTGTCCTAACAATACAGTATCAACAGTAATAGTATGATAGTTCTCCTGGCGATATTTCATCAACACTACTATGCCCAATAGTTTTCCTAACAATACAGTATCAACCAGTATAGTACGATAGTCTCCTGGCAATATTTCATCAACACTAATAGCCCAATAGTTTTCCTAACAATACAGTATCAACAGTAATAGTACGATAGTTCTCCTGGCAATATTTCATCAACACTAATAGCCCAATAGTTTTCCTAACAATACAGTATCAACAGTAATAGTACGATAGTTCTCCTGGCAATATTTCATCAACACTAATAGCCCAATAGTTTTCCTAACAGTACAGTATCAACAGTAATAGTACGATAGTTCTCCTGGCAATATTTCATCAACACTAATAGCCCAATAGTTTTCCTAACAATACAGTATCAACGGTAATAGTACGATAGTCTCCTGGCAATATTTCATCAACACTAATAGCCCAATAGTTTCCTAACAATACAGTATCAACAGTAATAGTACGATAGTTCTCCTGGCAATATTTCATCAACACTAATAGCCCAATAGTTTTCCCTAACATACAGTATCAACAGTAATAGTATGATAGTTCTCCTGGCAATATTCATCAACACTAATAGCCCAATAGTTTTCCTAACAATACAGTATCAACAGTAATAGTACGATAGTTCTCCTGGCAATATTTCATCAACACTAATAGCCCAATAGTTTTCCTAACAATTACAGTATCAACGATAATAGTACGATAGTTTCTCCTGGCAATATTCATCAACACTAATAGCCCAATAGTTTTCCTAACCAATACAGGTATCAACAGTAATAGTACGATAGTTCTCCTGGCAATATTTCATCAACACTAATAGCCCAATATGTTTCCTAACAATACAGTATCAACAGTAATAGTACGATAGTTCTCCTGGCAATATTTCATCAACACTAATAGCCCAATAGTTGTCCTAACAATACAGTATCAACAGTAATAGTATGATAGTTCTCCTGGCAATATTTCATCAACACTAATAGCCCAATAGTTTTCCTAACAATACAGTATCAAAAGTAATAGTACGATAGTTCTCCTGGCAATATTTCATCAACACTAATAGCCCAATAGTTTTCCTAACAATACAGTATCAACAGTAATAGTACGATAGTTCTCCTGGCAATATTTCATCAACACTAATAGCCCAATAGTTTTCCTAACAGTACAGTATCAACAGTAATAGTACGATAGTTCTCCTGGCAATATTTCATCAACACTAATAGCCCAATATTTTTCCTAACAATACAGTATCAACGGTAATAGTACGATAGTTTCTCCTGGCAATATTTCATCAACACTAATAGCCCAATAGTTTTCCTAACAATTACAGTATCAACAGTAATAGTACGATAGTTCTCCTGGCAATATTTCATCAACACTACTAGCCCAATAGTTTTCCTAACAATACAGTATCAACAGTAATAGTATGATAGTTCTCCTGGCAATATTTCATCAACACTAATAGCCCAATAGTTTTCCTAACAATACAGTATCAACAGTAATAGTACGATAGTTCTCCTGGCAATATTGCATCAACACTAACAGCCCAATAGTTTTCCTAACAATACATATCAACAGTAATAGTACGATAGTTCTCCTGGCAATATTTCATCACACTAATAGCCCAATAGTTTTCCTAACAATTACAGTATCACAGTAATAGTACGATAGTTCTCCTGGCAATATTTCATCAACACTAATAGCCCAATAGTTTCCTAACAATACAGTATCAACAGTAATAGTACGATAGTTCCCCTGGCAATATTCATCCAACACTAATAGCCAATATGTTTCCTACAATACAGTACAACAGTAATAGTACGATAGTTCTCCTGGCAATATTTCATCAACACTAATAGCCCAATATGTTTCCTAACATACAGTATCACAGTAATAGTACGATAGTTCTCCTGGCAATATTTCATCAACACTAATAGCCCAATAGTTTCCTAACAGTACAGTATCAACAGTAATAGTACGATAGTTCTCCTTGTAATACAGCATCAGCGCTAGCACTACATTACTTCTCCTAGCAACACTGCATTAGCACTAATAGTGCAATTGTTTTAGAGAGTGTTTATCTCGTGGACATTCGTCTGATCAAACTTTCAGAAGCCCAGATCTGGACGCCGTTACTATCAAGCCATGTGTGTAAGTTGTACGAAATCAAGTTCTTCTTCATGTGCCGGGTCTGGAGCAGAAGGTCACGGCGATCATGAATCTCCAGTCTTCTCTCTTTTGATATTTGATGATGTTTTGCTGTCCTGTTATTTAAGCTGTACAGATACATCTTCCTTTGTCCTCTTCTGCCTCTCTTTCTAGTATTTTCCCCACTGTCAAATGCCGTCTCTGGGATCTTAGCATATATTTGTGGATTTTGGGGTGGATCTTTCTAGTATCCACATGGTTTCATGCTACTATAGCTGATATGCCGGATCCGAGGCCAAGGTGTTACAGACGCAGTTGGTTTTTACGAAACGGTATGGGTGCCGGTCGTTCAGAAGCAATGGCAACTACTGAACATAAACTTGCCAAGAGATAACAACAGCAAAAACTGCTGGTGTTTACTGCAACGTCCTGTAAAGGATATGCAACTAACTTTTTTATTAGCTTACATAATCAGCTGATGGCTGATATAGGGGAATCAAACTACTAAAACAACTAAGGATTGATATCAAAGAACTGCGAATATAAAGAACATACATAGGAGGGGGTG
>JACEFZ010010587.1:315807-337424 GCA_014155875.1 Cepaea nemoralis
GTTGTATAGAGATGTAGAGTTAAGGGGTTAAGAGTTGGGGTTGAGATTTTTTCAGGGAAAAATTCTCCTTGAAGAAGGGGAGGTATTGTAACAGAGTAGCTTAGGAGTAAAGAGTTAAGGAATGCTGCGCATTCCTTGACTAGTGGGAAAACCATAGCAAGTGAACGTGTGTGCACGAATGAAGAAGTGTATCTAGGCTGGGACACACGTCACTTGGGGGCCAGCTAGCAAGAAAGGAGGAACATGTAAACATCGGGATTTGAGCTTACCATCATTATGCGGTAGTTGAACGATTCGACTAATAAAGAATGTTCTAAACAACGGAGTCTTGTGTGCTGTACGATCACGTGCCTACTAACCTGTATGTAACACTGTAATAGTAATTCGTAATCCAGCATTCCGCGTTCGAAACACAGTTGTGGGCGAGTTGGAAGCAGATCGCTTTGCGTTGGTTTTCATACAAAGTTATGAGTGCCGGTCGTTCAGAAAGCAGTGGCAAACCACCCAGGAATCACAAACAGCCAAAAAATGCTGGAACTGACTGCTACGTCTTGCAAAGCATATGCAACAAACTATTTGTTTTTAAGGGAAGCAAAAAAGAGTAAGACATTGCAACCTGGAATAGTGTCGTGTCCTCCTTTAAAGTGTCGTCCCTGGAGTGAGGAGAGTCAACACCCACATTATAATATTTTTTCCCTATCAATATCCTGGAGAATCCACCAGCTTCCGTCCAACACACTCCATCAGCCCATGGACACCTTTTCCTATCACTCTCTCACTGTCGTACTATGCCCCCTCTCATACTTCCCCAACGCAACATATTCAACAACTCTTGCTTCTAAAAATTAATACAGATTAATTTATTAAAAGAAAAGTGTAACGTATATGAGACGTGTATGCGAAGAAAATGTGTGATGTGTTCTATAATGTGTGTAGGATCGGACTCTCAGATAATAGCATAGTCAGATCATCCTTGCAAGGACACACCACAGCACGTTAAGTCAGAACAAGTCCACCTCACCCGGTACTGTATCTCTCCTGCCGGACACCGACTGTCATCTGTAGCTACCTGGTAATCCATCTTCCTGATCATCCGAAATAGATACTGTTTGTAAATTACAGCTGATCATGGACCGGTTGCCCAATGCACATAATTTCCTATCGTTCTTAAAGAATGCACAAATCCTTTGTAGTGAGTATTTAGGTATCACTGTTATTGTTAATATACTTGAACCTAACTAGTGTCTATCCAGGCTCAGGTATCAGGTCTTTTGAACTATTTCCCTAGAATATATCACACCATGTGACTATTATATTGATGTTTTTTGTGTAGGTACCAATGTTCTTATGCTGTGTGATGCATTAACAATCATCACCCATCTTAGGTGAACCATCTTTCTTCTCGGACGTTATTCCTTTTTTGTAAGAAACATTTTTGTGTCCAACTGGTGTTATGTCTAATTGATGTTGCACTTCATCAAACCCAGTGTTGAACTTCCTCGTAACTGGTATGGAACCTGTGAGAGAAACAACACATCTTGTGATAGTACTAGTCACTGATCCTACCGGCTGAGTGTAAGTTTATTGCCTTGCTCAGTTATTTTATAGCTAACTAAACTCTGTCATAGAGCATAGTAGCTCCTCACCTACGTCCGAATCAGGCGATGACAAGGAAAGACCCATAAACAGAGTGCACAACTTCAGTGGGCAAACCATTGAAAGATCCCCCCATTGGACACTTTCCCCATCTTAAATCTCTCCAATTATCACTCCTCTATCCTATTCATCCTAGCAGAGCCAATTATCACTTCACTACTCTAACTAGTTCTCAACTAACAGTGCTAATCATCACACTCTAGTTTTAACAAGACTACTGCCTATATTAATTAGGCCTAAATAGACTATATTGACTACCTTATGCAAAACCGCCTCATTCCGGGATGGCTGCTACACTTTGCCATAACGACACATGCTAGTTAATATTAAATTAATCTAACACTGTAGAGCTCTCCCACAAACACGTCCATCATAATCCACGGTTTTGGTCAACACTGTTTCTCCCAATCATGGTTTATGGCAAAACCTAAAATTGGTCACGTGACGGTATTCATTATGTCCACACAGGTGTTATTTGGGCATATCATCCATTGTCAAGAATCTATCCTCCCTGGCTCAATCAATGTCAGAGTTGTCATCACTTGTTTTGACTCCCACAACAAGCTAGCGAGTTCCTGTGTGCTCCCAACAACGGGTTTCCACAACAAACCGCCAATCTTCTTGATGTCCGGAAACTCTACATGACAGACGGACTGTTTTCTTCCGAGCTGAGTACTTCCGCTCTCAATCCAACCTGTTTATGAACTGTCAAAGCGATGTATGGACTCATCTCACTCACTTCCAAATGTTCCCATGTTGTCGACCCAATGTAACCCCGTGCAGCTGCAACTATTTACCGTCCTGGGGATTTTGACATCCAATTTGTTTTTTCTGTTAGTTAAAATAGTTTTGGCTTTGCAGATAGGCCGGTTAATCAGAAAGTCTCTATAGTAATCAACTGGTTAAACGCAGGGTTTTATTTTTGTGACAAATAGGAGGGTTTGGCATGGGACTGGATTCCCCATTTTGTAGAAAATTTTGCTGCAAAATCCGACCAACCGTGAACACGTCTAAAGATACAGAATAACCAAACAAGCGAAGATGAAAGGGTGCTCTTCTAGAAGAGTTACGGAGAAAGCTGCAAGGAACCCGGGCCGCAGGTTTTGTCCTTTTCCGTAGGGAAATTGCCAGAACTGGCAAATGGAATGTTCGAACTGTGTACTTCAAATATCTGCGCCTGGAATCCTCAGGGCAAAAGAAACAGAGGAACATAAGAATTGGAAACGGGAATTGATAATATGGGGAGAGTGTAGACGGAGCTGCATGGAATAACTTAGGATGGACAGCTTGGAATCAGTTGGCTGAGGACCTGTTTCCCCAATGGAACATAAAGAGCGAAAGAAGAATAAATAGTGTGCAGGGGGTAGCTTTCCCTCTCTGAGGACAGACAAAGTTGGAGGATTCTCATTAATGATACTTCCATCATGGCACTCCTATTATTGACGTCAAGGTTTACGAAGTGAGATGTGATGTTGAGTTTTTGCTGCCTGCAGCTTTTTCTAGACACCGGCAGGTGATACTTAAACGTGTAAATTTGTTGATGTCAAGGAGTTAAAATAACAGCAACACGGGAAACAAGGATTGAAGTAGCTACTAGGACAGAGGTTTAGTCCACAAAAGAGAGATGATAATTTTTCCCAGGCTAACTCGGCGCTGGGGTCAATCCAGGCTTACGGCGGGGAATTGTCTGAGAAGAAAAGGTGACGAAGGATGGAACTGGCTGACAACCTCATATGTCGTGCCTAGAATATGTGAAGGCCTTAAACTTTATACCCTGTACGACAGTATCTGATATGCGTGCACCTTCGCCCTGATTACTTGGATTGGATAAGTAAAGTGAAATAATTTTTCACACGCCGTGAGATGTACTTGGTATATAGTTCAATCCCTATATTTTATATACCATTAGGGACCGCATGTCTGATATAATCATTATGACGCCCAATGTCTGATTTCTCCGTTATTGTGACAAATCGTTGGAGAAAACCGCCTTGCTTTGATTTTCAACACTGGTGTGCACGTCAGTGATTCAGAAAGCAATGGCAAACTTCTGAACGTCAAATTGCCTAGAAAATCAGACAAAGCCAACACATGTTGGGCTGACTGCGACGTTCTGCAAATGACATGCAACTAACCAGCACGACATGTCCAATGCGCCTTAAGGCGTGCAAGAATGTCCTTTAGTTGACTTTACTCACGGGTTCACCTTTCCTGTATCAGTAATAACAAAGTTATATTTAACTGTTCCTTGTCACGGCAGGGTTCACAAATCCTTGATGTGAACACACTGAAAGTGTATCTCAAGTATGTTCGACCTCTAGAGAAGCAGAAAGAATACGAGTCACGGAAACTGTGGTACGACGTCACGGAAGCCCTTTCACAACATGACATGCAAAAAGCCACGGAGTGCAAGCAGAATGTGAGTACACAGCTTGTCCGTCTGCTCCCTCCGTGTTGCGCACGCGTATCCTTCTATCCCTTGACTTCAGAATTCATTCAGGGTGTCGCCGATCCTTGTCTAATTTCAAGATAACCGTTCTTCACTGTCCTGATACTTTATTTTATTAATTTGCCGTTTCCAAGTTGTTTTCTTGTCTTCGTTTTCCAAAACAACGGATTCCCTTGGTGAATTTAACTACAGAAGACAGAAGCTATAAACAATAGGTTGTACGATTTATTGCCTGGCATATTTGGCTGTATCTTGTCAGGTGTATAATGCAGACATATATACCATGTGAAGTGAATAAAAGAATTATACTTTAGTTGAAATGTCTAAAACACATAGTCGCTGATATAGTTCCAGTGTGGCCTTCTTCATCGAAGACATATGCCTCATAAACATTATCATAGCTCAGAAACTGGAATACTTTGGCTTTATAAATATCACAGTGGTTTGGATAGAACAGATGGAAGACATGGTTTCTGGTAGAACAGGCCGGGGGTCGACCAGCCTGAAGACTGACACAGGACATTGCAGACAACTTGGACGTGTGGGTGCACAAGGCAGGAGACCTGGCCAGAGACCCAGAGGCTTTTCTATGCGGCGCAATGAGAACCCGTAAAGAACCGTCTGCATGATGATGGTGGTCTTCTTCTTTAATGTATGGTTTTGATTAACTGCATCAATTTTATATTTCTTCTTTAATGTATGGATTTGATTAATTGTATCAAATTTATATTTCTTCTTTAATGTATGGTTTTGATTAATTGCATCAATTTTATATTTCTTCTTTGCATTCAACGGCTCTGTTACGATGGGGCTACGAACGCAATTCACCATCCAGATACCGCGTTCGAACACAGCTACGGGCAATTTGGAAGCAGACCGCATATCGTTGGTTTTCTTACAATGGTATGAGCATCGGTCGTTCAGAAAGCAATTGCAAACTACTGAATGTAAACTTGCCAAGAGATCACAACACACACACACACACACACACACACACACACACACACACACACACACACACACACGTTAAGGTTTGTATTTGAAGCCGCCTCGTATATGTGTGTGTGTGTGTATTGTATGTTTGTGTGTGTGTGTGTGTTTGTGTGTGTGTGTGTGTGTGTGTGTGTGTGTGTGTGTGTGTGTGTGTGTGTGTGTGAATATATTATGAAAAAGTAAAGAACAAAAGTATAATTTTTCGATGTAGTCACCAGTGCGTTCAATGCAAGTCTTACAGCCCCGATAAAGTGTTATGATATCTGTAGAAAAAACATTATCATACTATCATGGTCGCGTGTGTAACCACTCATGCACCATCTGCTGTACCTCTTCATGGGACCGAAACGTTTTAAAACTTCACACTCCCCTCATACACTTGCTGGGCTGACAGACATGCAACACCCACTGGACCTTCATTCGCTGATGAATTTCTAGATGTTTAACCCCTTCACTGATGAGAGAAAAAAAAACGGATAACAGAATGCTGCCCAACTTTGGTGCACGTCAAGACTGGGGCAGCCATCTTTAAACTGCCCTTATTACGTCACCGTGTAATTTCTATCACACTCTTAAGGTGTTCATTTGAAGCCCCCTCGAACATCACAAGTGAAGCGTCTATTGCTTTCTTAAGCATCGGGCCCTTTTACACACATTAAGACGTTGGGCATATCGTGCTAAATCCATATGTTTTATAGATTCCACGGAACTCGGTGGGTGTGACGTGGTTAGTGTCCCGCCTCTAGTACTCATGACCGGCTTCTACATAAGCAACTGTTTCTGTTACAGTTAGAGAGCATACAGAGAGACGAGGAGGAAAGACGCCGTGAACTCAGAGTTGAATATGAGGCCAAGGTTTGTTTAAAAAAAAAACAAAAAAAACCCGCGTTCACTGTTAATGACATTGTTTTTGTTTCTTCTCCATTCACACCATCACCATCATCGTCGTAGTCACTATCACATTTATAATCACAATCACGATTGCTGTCACCATTTTCAAAATAATCATAATTATCATCATCCCGTTTTAATACTGTATACTAAAACAGAATGATGATTCTCATCTATTGATTATGGACTTTCTAGTCTTAGGACTGTCTTCTGGTTGTCTTTGGTTTCCCCACCCTGCAATTTCTGGTCCAGGACCACATTTATCTTCACAAAAAAGAGACTTATCCACTTTATTTTCCTAGTACAGTGCAGACCTAATAAGGCGAACTCACATAAGAAATAGTTCTTATTATCAGAAATTCCTCTTATTGGAGACAAGAGACAAAGAAGAAAAATTACCGGGGATAAACAAATTGTTTTTCACAACAGAAATTCGCCACATCCGTGATCGCCTTAAGCGGATTACACTGTATACGCTATTTTAAATTTGATTGCGGCTAGAAGATTCTCACCAGTTGACGTGGCCAAAAGGATAAGAGCGCTCTAGCCCTTAACTTCCGGTGCACTGATGGCAGGATGGCGGGATCAACACCGACACTGGTCAGTTGGACTTTAACGTTGACTTCCTGTTCAGAAAGCAATGGCAAACTGTTTTTTTCCTCATATCCTTTACGGGACATTGCAGTCAACACCAGCATTTTCGCATATCCTTTACAGGACATTGCTGTCAACACCAGCAATTTTTCAGCTGTTATTGATGTCTTGGCAAGTTTTACGTTCAGTAGTTTGCCATTGCTTACTGAACGACCGGCTCACATCATACCTCCGAAAGTAACCGGCGCGACACGATACGCTGCCGAATCTCACGATCCGCTGTCGAATCTCGCACAGTAGTGTTTGTACGTGAGTATACGGGATTCGAACATCGTTCTTCACCTTCGCCAGGGAGACCGACAATGGCAAACTACTGAACGTAAAATTGCCCAGGAAATCAACCTAGTGTTGATCACATCCTTGTGCAAAAGACGTTCTACGGTTTGTCAGACTGTTAACTGTTTTATCTCGTTCCGAGATCTGATTTGCTATCTAATATATGTCGTGTTCATCCCTTGTTATTCCTCTTCTTCTTCAGCGTTCCGAGCCATTGAGGTTCTTTGCTGCAGATACAATCCGTCTCCATTCGTCTCTCTGGTTGACCTTCTCTTGCCAGTCGTTGATTCCAAGTGCTTGTAGGTCTGTATATATATTATCTCTCCACCGCCTTCTTGGTCTACCTCGGGGTCTATGGTCATTTGTTTCCTGCATGTAAGCGAGTTTTGTTTCCCTATTATCTTCCATTCTTTCTATATGCCCCAGCCATTGTAGTCTATTAGCCTTCATGATACCAGTGATTAGCGGGGACTTAAACAGATCATAAATGTCTTTGTTACTTCTTCTTTTCCACTCTCCACTTTGTGTATTCCTAATGGGTCCAAAGAAGGCGTCTTAAAACTTTGTTCTCAAAGGTTTGTAGCAAGGCTTCGTCTCCTTTCGTTGTACTCCAGGTTTCAGAGCCATACAGCACAACTGGTCTGATCAGTGTTTTGTATATTGCCCCCTTAAAATACCTTGTTCTGTCGTGTGACAGTTTGAACACTCCATACCATAGGTTCCCAAACCACGGCCCGCGGGCCACTTATGGCCCGCCAGCTGTAAGAAAGTGGCATGCGAGGCCTCGTTGTATAGTATAATATATTTTAATAAATAAAAAATAAATGCACTCGGAGCGCCCCGTCAGCGTGCGATAATTTTACTCTGCTGGTGGTTGTTATGCTTAGATATTATCAAATGCGCCTGTTTAGTTCGCAACGAAACGTTATGAAGTTCTCATATCCCAGACTTGTCGACCAATCAGAGTGGGCAATGCGCCATGTTGTCGTCTGTTACAACTGTTTAGCAGAGTCGGTAGTACTGTGCTGAAATTAGATTTTTTCAAATAAAAATTTACCGTTAAAGCCTATAAACATGAGTGTGGAAAATCTAATATCAAACAATGGTAAAAAGCGAAAATGTGAAGATGTTGCTTGTCGTGAATTCAACGAAGATTGGACGGAGAAATTTATGTTTATGCCGAGCCGTAGTGGTAAACCAGTTTGTTTAATCTGCGGATTTTGTGTTTATGTTTAAAAAAAAGAAAAATTAATATGGAACGACACTTCACGACCACACACTCAGACATAAACGCTCAATATCCGATCAATTCGGAATTAAGGAAAGATTTCATGGAGACAGTTCTCTGACCGGGCAGCAATCATTTTTCACCAAGGCTATCGAACAGAGCAAGAGTGCTGTTTTTACGTCGTACGAAGTCGTTCTTCTGTTGGATCGCAAAAAGAAGCCGTTCACCACTGCAGAAAAAATAATCAAGCTTTACCTTAAAATTGCTGCTAGAATGCTTGGCGATAAAAATTGTGAAACAAAATTTAATAAGATTCCTTTGTCTAATAATACTATGACCAGGATCTGTTTGAAACTGTGAAGTTGTGTGTAGAGAAAAACAACGTAGAATAGACCAAATTAGACACTGTATGCACCGACGATACTCCGGATTTGACGTGTAAAATGTCTGGATGTCTAGCATTATTGGAACAGTTTCTTCGCAGCACTATATTAAAATATCATTGTATTATTCACCAAGAAGCTCTGTGTGAAAAGACTTTAAATCTGAAACATGTCATTGATGTTGTTCTGAGATGTGTGAACAAAATTCGAAGTAAGGCGCTGAACAGGCGTTAGTTCAGATATTTTCTATCAGACCTGAACGAGGAATACGGTGAGCTACTGTGACACTGTGATGTCAGATGGCTTTCTAAAGGGGAAATTCTGTCACTTTTCTGGGCACTGAAAAATAGTGTCTATCTGTTTCTGTCTGGAAGAAAAAAAATGCATTGCCTACAGAAAGGAAATATCTACTGAACGATGACTGGCTTAATGACCTGGCATTTTTGGTGGCCATCACGCCTCATTTAAACTTTTTAAATGCGAGGATCCAGAGGGAAAAAAAAAAAAAACTATTTACAAATTTGTGAGATGACATTTCTTCATTTAAAATAAGACTATGACTGTTTGTTGGACAGCTGACTGAAGGGACTTTAAAGGCGTATCCATCTTGTGGTTGAAAAGAAATATGACTTTTTACAGTACAAAGTAAAAGCTGAAAGTCTTCTGGATATCTTTCAGTCGAGATGAGTTCACAATTGAGGAGGAAAATGTTGCCCCCTTCATAAATCCACTCGTATTTCCTGATGTCAAGCTTTGCCAATAACAGCAAAACCCTCAGTACGAAGTAATTGATTTGAAATACAATTCTGCACTGAGATGTAAATTTCTGGAGCTGCCTGCTTCACTTTCAGCTAATCACATGATTTCATTCTGGCGACTATTGCCTGTCGAACAATTCGATCACTTGTGTTCATTCGCCCAGAGATACATTTGTCGTTTTGTCTCGACTTACAGATGCGAGCAGTCATTTTCTGCAATGACCGATATAAAAAGCAAGCAACGTTCCAGACTCACCGACAGTATTCTAGCTGCGCTTATGACTTTGGGCACGACAGATTTGTGCCCAGACATTGATAAACTGGCATCTGAACTTTAGTAACTGGTTATGAATAACAGTAACAATTGTAAATTAATTACATTAATAGCGATTTTCGAAACTGATTAAAAATGTATTGTTAAATAAAATTTTGGTTGTAAACCAAAAAATTACCGCAGTGTAGTAGTGACACTGACTGCATTTAAAGTTTTAGAATTTTGTTGACCAAAGTTAAGAAAGATAAGAATGATATTGCACGACTTTTATAATTTTATAACGTTGTGGCCCGCTTAACTACTGAAAATAGTAGATATAGCCCTCTTCTTGAAAAGCTTGGGAACCACTGCCCCTACCTTTCGTTTATGCTGCAAATATTTTCTTCCATCTGACTCAATCAGTTATCTATACACTGAAATTTGATTGCGATGAATGTGCCTTTTTTCGTACAATATTTTCGGAGAGGCCTGCTTTCAGTTTTAAATTTGGTGTTTTCGAAATTGCGTTCTTGTCTTTTACCAATACGCTTTCCTTCACCTTCATATGTCATACTACATACATTTTATACATAAGTAAAATCTTTTTATGTATCCAAAGGTTTATTCCAGACTAACTTATAAGTAATCACTCACGTCCTCTGCATGCCCAATTTCCAATTACTTCTAAGTTTTTTTTTTCTTCTTCTATTTATATATAATGGGCACAGTTCCTTGGACTTCTATATAATCCTTTATTATACAGGCACCTTGCCGTCTTGACGTATGGTAATGGACACAGTTCCTGGGACTTCTAAATAATCCTTTATCTTACAGGCACCTCGCCGTCTTGACGTAAGGTAATGTGCCTCGCAAAAGGCACAATTACTACAACCCATGGTGACAGGCCGACTCCGTGGCGAAGGGGTTACAGACTCAGTTCTTAATCCCGCATACCACTTTCGAAACACAGCTGCGGGCAGTTTGGCAGTAGACCGCCTTGCCTTGGTTTTTGTACAAAATGTTATGAGTACAGGTCGTTCACAAAGCAAAGGCAAACTACTGAAATTACATTTGCCGAGAGATCACAAAAAAAGAAAATAAAATGCTGGGGTTGACTGCGACGTCCTGTAAAAAGAATATGCAACTGACTTTAACTTGGTGGTAGCGAATGCGACTGATCAGACCAATACGCGAGGTAGATCTCCGTCCACAATGGACACATGTGAACACGTCGTCATTGCCACCATCGCGCACCATTCAACATCTCTGACGCTGAGTGTGTGACCTTTCTGCAACCATTTTCTACTGTATCTGTATTCATTCCTGAACTTTTCCCCTCCATGCAACGCGATAAGCGGCAACTTGTTACCAAAGTAATCCCATTTTTAAAATATACTTATTGCAAGCTTCGTTATTTTGTCTTTCAAAGAATCTTTAATCCATTCTGAGTTCCATATAATCTTTCCGTATAAAACATTTACCTGCCCAGACAGAGGTCCGGGTTCAATCCCCAGCGGGGACAGGATTATTGTTTTCAGACCAATACGGCTCTGGGGTCAATCCAGCCACATAAAAATGGGTAGCATACAATTTTCAGATTAGTCTATGAATTCTCTCGGAAGGAAAACACGACGAGAAAGAGAGAGTGGCCACCTCACCTCATATGTCGAGGCCTACAATATTTAAAGACCTAACAGTTCACTCCCCAACGGCTGTACCAGCTATGTGACTACCGTCACCTATAAAACATTAGTTTAGTTTAGTCGACGGATCAACATCACGGCGCAAGGGTGTAACCAATAAATGCACCGTTCTACTCCTAACTCAAGCCTGAGTCCGGAGAATCTCAGCTCATTGCACGAACTCCGTAGTACCGGCGAGGATCCTGAAATACTTTGGGTAGATTTTTAACTCGAAATTTTGCCCGGGCAGGGCCGTTAGGCTACTCTTTTTCGATTTCCATCTGCCAAGGGATTTTTTACTTGCGCAACAATTCACACGGACGTCCGATCTTACCACCCAGAGACCAAAAGACATGTTGTTACTAGAAGTCAACGTGAAAAATTCCCGGCCCTCACCGGGCTTGAATCCGGGATCTCCAGCACTAGAGACGGGCACCATACCCCGAGACCACCCAGCCTACCTATAACACATTATGTTATTGCAAGTCATACAATTAATGTAAAAGTCAACGTGAGTGTAGATTCATTATATTCTTCGTTGTGTAGGAAGTCTAGAATGAGAGACTTTGGAGCAAGTATTGATGGCACGGCCAGAAACGAGAGGTACATCGGGAGAATGAGGGGCCACATCAGCCAACACAGAACTGGTACTATTTGCTGCCGGACGCTGATGTCGGGGAGGGGGGGGGGAGGGATCTTTGCAACTGTGGACGTATCCGGAGTGGAAGGATGATATCCCAACAGATTAACTAACTAACTAACTAACTAACTAACTAACTGACTGACTGACTGACTGACTGACTGACTGACTGACTGACTACCTCTCTCGCTTCACTCACTCACTCACTCACTCACTCACTCACTCACTCACTCACTCACTCTCACTCACTCACTCACTCACTCTCACTCACTCACTCTCACTCACTCACTCACTCACTCACTCACTCACTCACTCACTCACTCTCACTCACTCACTCTCACTCACTCACTCACTCACTCACTCACTCACTCACTCACTCACTCACTTACTTGTAGGAAGTCCCTTGCAGAAGGCCGCTTTCACCACAATCTGACGGAAAGATTCTGGATTCATGCAATTTTGTGGTCAAGATGTTTTAATACCCCGTGTCAACCGTCGGTGTTTGGTGACCCCCTGGCCTCTCCTTCCTGGAAACATGCCGTATATTACTGCTATTTCTAAACCGTTGTGACATTTAATATATATATAATGACACTAAGTAGTGCAACTTTACATAACAGAGTTACGACACATACAGAACGTTGCGGCGGTTAGCCTTCATCAGCAAACAAACACATTCACAAACACAACATACAGTCAAGGAGAACTCCTGTGACTACATTAGAAGGTGATGACAGGACGAGAGGAACAAATGCATGGAAAAATGGAAGCAATGAAGAGAAAATGAGAATTGACAAAATGTTAATTGAAAAGAATGTTAGTCGAAGAAAATGTTTAATAGAAAAACTGTTTATAGAGAAAAAAACTGTATACTCACCTCACGTACGGACCTGTGAATGTCTTACGGAAATCTCGGGTGTATTTGTATAACGGTGCTGGATGTTACGGTACAGTGAGCACATAGAAAGAAGGGGGCGGGGTAGGAGGCGTGTAAAATTGACCACGACCCCATTGTGTTGTTGGTCTGGGTGGACTGGTGTGCAGGAACACGCGTACTTACATAGACACACTTCAACAGACAAAATGCTAGTGTATGTGGACATGCAAGAAGAGAGAGTCTCCCCCCTTTCGCGCTCTCTCTCTCACTCTCTCTCCCTCTCTCTCTCTCCTCTTACATCTGGCTTCTCTGTGCATACCTTCTTCACGTGCATTGCCAGTGGTTGGATCTTACACAACCCCAACAACTCTAGGACTGGGCGAGGGGCTCCTGAAGCGCGTTGTATGACTAGCAACCATACTGACTATTTCGTAGGTTACAATATACCCCATGTGGTAGGTCGCAGGCACTTTTCCTCTCTCTGTCTCTCTCTGTCTGTCTCTCTCTCTCGCTCTCCTCTCTCTCTCTCCCTCTCTCTCTTCTTGCATGTCCACATACACTAGCATTTTGTCTGTTGAAGTGTGTCTATGTAAGTACGCGTGTTCCTGCACACCAGTCCACCCAGACCAACAACACAATGGGGTCGTGGTCAATTTTACACGCCTCCTACCCCGCCCCCTTCTTTCTATGTGCTCACTGTACCGTAACATCCAGCACCGTTATACAAATACACCCGAGATTTCCGTAGACATTCACAGGTCCGTACGTGAGGTGAGTATACAGTTTTTTTCTCTATAAACAGTTTTTCTATTAAACATTTTCTTCGACTAACATTCTTTTCAATTAACATTTTGTCAATTCTCATTTTCTCTTCATTGCTTCCATTTTTCCATGCATTTGTTCCTCTCGTCCTGTCATCACCTTCTAATGTAGTCACAGGAGTTCTCCTTGACTGTATGTTGTGTTTGTGAATGTGTTTGTTTGCTGATGAAGGCTAACCGCCGCAACGTTCTGTATGTGTCGTAACTCTGTTATGTAAAGCTGCACTACTTTGTGTCATTATATATTGTTTAAACTTTCACAGCTTTACCGCAGTTCCACCAAATTTTATGACATTTAATATGGACAACCTGTCACAGTTTCCTAAACCAATAAAATGATGCCGAGAATGTATATCACAGAGTATTACCTAGACCAATGAAATGATATAGTAAGGATACGCATGTCATAGATTGTTAACTGAAACCCGTGTTACTTGAAACCATTCTTACCTGAAACCACTGTTACCTGAAACCAATCACCAATTTTCCCTCTTAGTTTTTCAGAAATGTAAATGGTGTCTGGTTGTACAAGACTTTGCCTGACAACTTTGCCGCCTAATCAAAGAAATGAAAACCCGCAAAATATGCAACCTAACAGCATCCAAATGCAGCTTGATACATGACGTTTGTCCAGTATTTAGCACTACAAGCATTCAAATATAATTTTAACATTGCTCGTTCTCCGTGTATACACGTTTGTTATGTGTTTGATAACATATTACTAGAAGTTGTGAATGTTAGTTTATTATTCTAGTGGTAACTTCGTATTTAGCGGATTTTTATTGCAAACTGAAGTTTTAATTAACAAAAAAAGTTGGTCACAAAAATGTTTATCTGGCAATATAAGTAACAAACGTAGTAGTTCAAGGTTACATCAACATGTTTATTAAATAAGACAAGAGTTGCTTCAGTTCCATAAGCTGAATAAAATAGTCAATGAACGAATGTTGTTCAAGTGTTAGCATCTGTTATAAACACATTTTAAACAATTTCTCCGAAGCATTTTCCTGCCATGTGGCTGTGGTGCAATACCGCAATCACATTTTGTAGGCCGGAGAACAAGGAGGGCCAGAATAGGTTTTCCATGCGTGTGTAATGCATATATTTTTGTTCTAGTTGATCAAGTATAACTGTATAAGAGATATATGAACGACATATTGCAAGTAGAGAGAGAGAGAGAGAGAGAGAGAGAGAGAGAGAGAGAGAGAGAGAGAGAGAGAGAGAGAGAGAGAGAAAGAGAGAGGTATGAAGGGCAGAATGTGTCAAATTCTTTCATCTATCACTCGTTTTTGACAAGCGACGAGCAGGGGTTAAAACTGCGACCGGCCGTGACATTACCAGTGGAGTTGGCTTTCAAGGTCGCTACTTGTTATTCTTGTTGTGGAAAATAAGAAAAGTAACATGTGACGTTATGAAAGTGTTCGAATGACAGGTGTAATGACAGGCGCCGTGACAAGAACTGCTTAATTCAGCGCAACATGTTAGGAGTTTCTGACTCTATGTGCGTACCTGTGTGAAAGATAATGGAAGGGGGTAAGGGGGAAAAGAGAGGAGGAAGGTAAAAGGGGGGGGGGGTGGTGGGGAGAAAAAGAGGGGAAGAAGATGGAGGACGGGAGAAAGTCATGAAATGAAGGAGAGATAGTGAGAAGGGAGTGAGATGAAGAAAGGAAAATGGGGGAAGGTAAGTAGTAAGGTAGAGGACGCATGGAGACCAGGCCTGACTGTCACACGGAATTGTGGTTTTCCATGGTTTTCCACTTGTTGCCTTTGCTGTCATTACATGTTTCAGAATCATAAATTACATAAGTTGAAGCTCACAGGAATCAAAACTTTTACTTAACTAAACAGACTTTTATCATCAATACCAAACGCAACAACGGAAAATAAGATCACATAAGTCAAGCAACAAATCGCAGAAACCCAGTGCACCAGACACTGGAAGCGAAGCAAGCAGATTCTGAAGCCCAATATGGATACAGAAACCATATACGAAAATGTTGCTTGTCCTTTGCATTTAACCCTCTCAACCCCAGCACTCAACCCCATGTTGATTTCTAGTCATTTTACATTCAGTCAATTGTCATTGCTTTCTGAACAAGAAGCCAACGTTTAACTGCAACTGACCAGCGTGTGGAGGAAACCCAGTATCCCGCGTCAGGTCACAGAAAGTTTACTCGCCACGTGATCAAACTCCAAGGCCGTGTTGATCTATGAAAACCAAGTAAAGACCCCTAAATGTAACATATCGCTGCATATGAGAGACTGAACACGTGTGCATTTACTCGGATGTCACTTATCTCCGTGGCGAAGCGGTTAAGCCGCCTGCCTCACGCTCCGGGGGTCCTTGGTTTGCTTGTGTTCGTTGGCTTGAGCTCCAACGCGAAGTCCTGTATGTCGGATGAAGGCATCCTGTTGTCCAACATCAGTGTGATGTCATACAGGACCTGAGGTTGGCGTGAGTATCCGTTGTCCCATGTCTGGCTTATTGGTGTGCAGACTGGTGGTTCCTCGCCGTACAGGCAGACACTCTCCGACTTCGGAGGAATCCGAACTCCGTTATTAGGTTTACGTACAGTTTTATTGTAAACTCACAGAGTTCATCGCTGGAGCTACTCCGTGCTCTGTGGGGCGTTTTCAGCAGGGCGCCCTGTGGAAAGAGACCGAGTCATGTGACATTACACCTGGTGCATTGAAATCGATCCTCTGGTCTTTAAACGCCTTTAAAACAAACATGAGCTAGCGTTCATTGACATGAATATCACGGAAGAAACATTGGATACTTTACTGCGCAGCGAATTCTGTTGTTGACACAATTTTGTCCGAGCAACAGATGTCACTTAACAAGACCTAGCGGTAAATGTGTTTCTCCAGCTCTTTGGACCTAGCTGTGAATGTGTTTTCCCGCTCTCGGCCAACCGATTTTAGTTGCAGGTGTAGACTATATTAATCTTGTGCGACAGCGCGTAGACTTGTTGACAGTTCTTGTTGACGGTGACTGCAAGCTACATCAGCTGCATCACATGGTGGTGTTTGCTCATTCTCCAGCTGTTTAACTCGTTGCATACCACAAATCGCTCCAGTTAGTGGCCTTCACAATTTAATGTAATTTTATTTTAATATAACAGGAGGATGAGGAGGTAGTTATGGTGGTTGTGAAAGAGGAGGAGAACGAACTGATGTTATTATCAGAGGGTTAAGAATTGGACACGGAGGACTACCTTACATTCTGCCCTTATTATCTGTCTCCCCGCTTGAAATATTTAATTCACACATCTCTTATTAAGTTATACTTTATCAACAAGAACAACATTATATGCATTATGCATACATGGAAAATGCTTTATGTTTTCGTTCCCGTTTGCAAATGACAAACGTACTAAAGTCAGAGTCCATGAAAAATGCGCAGAAGCTAATAAAGAATTTTTTTTTTTTTGGGTTCTCATATCCGTTACAGGACATCGCTGTCAACATCAGCTGATTGTTGATTTCTTGGCAAGATTCCGCTCAGTAGTTTGCCCTTGCTTTCTGAGCGACCGGTTCACATACCCCGTAAGTTACTGACGCGGATAGAACCGCTACCGATTCTCGCGCAACCTCACGTTACTTACGAGAGTATACGAGATTACGGAGAAAGTCGTGTAACCACTAGACCATGGAGACCGGCAATAAAGATATTATAAAGCATAAAAGACGAATATATAGGTGGCCTAGCAGACGTGGCAGAAGTAGCATCAGCGAAAAGCAACCTCAGAGACCTTAGCAGCACAAGGTAAAATAAGAAAATATAATCAACAAAGTGGATATTAGTAGAACAATTCTCGCCAACATAAAAGTTCAAATGAATAAATCAGTGAATACTTTGAGAAACCTCTGAATAAACCAGTCCCATAAGACCTGCCCATCTTCATATATCCAGCATATAAAGTCTGTGAGAAACCGTCTGAAGAAGACTTTAGAAAAACTTTCAAGCTTCTGAGGGATAAGAAAGCTGCTGGTAAAGATGGCATCCCAGTAGAAGCTATTGTGGCCAATATAAACACCTGTGATAAATTACTGCACAAATTATATAGAGGTATGGGAAATTGACGAAATGCCAGCAAACTTGAGGACAGGATATTTGGTGAAGCCGAGAAAGAAAAGAGACCTGCATGATTTTCAAATGTAGAGAAATAATTTTGTGTCATTTCTTGGAAAAATTTTAAATAGGATAATTCTGGGAGTGTTTAAGAGATGCCATTGAAATAAAAAGAGGTTTACAGGCAGCCTTCCGACAAGACAGATCCTGCATTAAACACAGTTATATTACATAATACAGCACAGCCTTGAAATTAATTCTATACTTTAAATAGGATTTGTGGGCTATGAAAAGGCATTTAACAGCGCCATCAGGGAATCTCTTTAGAAATTAACGAGGCACTATGGGATCCAACAGAAGATCATCAAATAAAGACATGAAATGCAGAGTTCTTCGGGAGGGAAAACTAACAGATACGTTTTAAAACAACATGGGTGGCGACAGGGATGCCGTTTCAGATCCTTATTATTCTTGCTGACTATAGACTGGATTATGATGACAACAATAACTGCCAGCAGAATAGACTCAGAATGATCAGCTTTATCGTCTGGATTTCCCTTACGAGATTGCCTTTTTGTCCTCCATACGAAATCAAATGGAGAATAAATTTAATGCTAGTGATTTGAAGTCAAAATAGTTAGGTCTAACAGAGCATAAATGAAAGCCACAAATTATGAGGAAAAGTCATGCTCATGATAACTCAATCTCTATTGGTAAAATCTCATTTCAAGAGCTGGAATCATTCCCATATTTAAGAGGCAACGTGAGACGGATTGTGTCTGCAGCAAAGAACCTCAATGGCTCGGAACGCTGAAGAAGAAGAAGAAGAAGAGACAACGTAGACACAGGTGGGAAATATACAAAGATATTAAAATAAGAATTCAGCCGGCAAAAATAATGTTCGTAGAACTAGGAAATATGTGGAAGTGACAATAAATTAAATCTAACACTAACGTAGAACATTTAACTCTTTAACATCAAGACAGTTCTGCTGTAGGCATCAGAAACACAGGGAAGGACTAAAATACGAGGAGGCTTCAACGTGTGTAATCAATCATGTTGTCCCTCTTCATCGGCCTGACAAGTCTGTCACAGAAGTCACGCCATTTTCAAACTTCCTACTGCACTCACGCACTTGCTGGACCAACAGACATGCATCACCATACTGGACCTCTATTCACCGCTGCATTTCTATAGATTTCACCCCTTCAGATCAGAAAACGAATGGTGCATGTCAAAAGCGGGGCGGCTATCTTTATACTGTCCTCATGACATCAACTTGACAACCCTAACAACACTATTGAAAAGTCACAAGCCAATGGCATGGCTATTGTAATTTCTATCACATTTTTAAGGATTTAATGTGAATCCCCCTCGTAGTTACTACTAAACTACAAACATTCATCAGCCTGAGCCTGCGCTAACCAGAAGGACTAAAATAGATTAAATTTCGAGTTAAAAATCTACCCAAAGTATTTCAGGATCCTCGCCGGTGCTGCGGAGTTCGTGCACTGAGCTGAGTTTCTCTGGGCTCAGGCTTGAGTTAGGAGTAGAACGGAGCACTTATGGGTTACACCCTTGTGCCGTGATGTTGATCCCCCGACTAAACTAAACTGAAGGACTAAAATAGTATGAGAGGATAAACAGTGTGAAGCTTGGTGGAAGAACTGGACAGATTCCAGTGAATCAAGCGGTGAAGAAAAAACCCTGGCGCTCTGTAGGACACGTATTCAGAAAAACTGATAATAGTATAAATAGAAAGTTATTTCTCTATAACTCCCAGGGCAAATGAAATAGAAACCTAAAATACACGGACAAGAGAATTTTTAGAGACAAGGATAAATAATATAAGGAGGACATGCGAGGAAATGGAGCTGCAGCAGATAACAAACTATAGGGCGGCTTAGCGTAAGTTAGTTCAGGGTTTGTGCTCCAGTGAGTGGAAAGGGGGGTGGGGGGGGGGTGTAAATGGCAGAAGAAGAACTGAGAGGTGTAGCAGCGGTGGAGTATTAGTTACTGGGCTTGTTGGTCACGATATTTATCCAGTTTTAATGGCAAGAGGGTCTTCTTCATTGTACCGAGTTTTATCCCACATGGCTCAGTTTCTTTCCGCAGGGTGACGTGCCGAAAGCGTCGCACACAGCACGAATTCCGTATCTCCAGCGACGACCAACGTGGGGTTCAAATCCTCAGTAAGGTGGTGGATTTCTTTTTATGCCGGGGAAAACAAGAGAAACCTTAACCCGCAAAGTTCGAGGCGACTGCATTAGAAAGGTCCCTTTAATCCTCAGAATCAAGACCACCTGTTCTACACAGCCAAGTATTACAGGCATTAATGACAGTTTTGACGGAACTGACAAACCATACCATTGGGCGCCGTGACGTTAGCGAATCAACTATAGTCTGTTTACTTTTGTCTGCCCCAATATAAAATTCCATATCTCAGTAACCAACTGAGGGAAAAATGATGATATTTAGCATATAACCTTACCATTATGTCCACCCAACAAAAAAATTTTTGTTCTGGAGATTGTACAACAGATTTAAAAGTTTGTTTATATGCGGTATATAATTTACGGGTCAGAGATGAAGTGCACATTATTAGATGTTTTACGTCTTCACACGGAAACATTAGCGTTCAATAGTTAATTTTCTCGTGGGACATGGGATTGGCTTTATGACAAGAGCCTCGTGTAGTGGAACGGGGCATTACTGTAAAACAAGTTTGTTAGCGAGAAATCACTAGTTTTTCACCAAAACATCAAAGAAATGTCGCCGCTTTCCATGATTTTAGTTGCTTATGGACCCATCGCAGACGTATTTCTTGGGTGGGGGTAAATATAAGACGGCAGGAAAAATTTCATAACGATACAACAGACAGTTTTCAAAATAATTGATTGATTGATTGATTGATTTAGGAACTGACATCACAGCATTCGGGGCATTCCCATAATCGCTCCGTCCCCATCCTCAGCAAGGCATTCATTTCTGGACAGACTATAGTGCGCAGGTCTGCCGGACATGTGCTTCTACCCAGCATTCCTTTGAGTGCCACATGTGTTCGGCTGTTTTAATTGCGTCAGCTGGCACGGAGGAGGAATGGCGATGATAGCACAAAACTGAGAGTGAACCGTTCTACGAACACCCGGGAAGGTTAACTCGGTCAACAAACGCTTGTAGAAGTCAGAAATGTCGGCCGAAAGGCGCAAATATCGCAGCTCTGCTGTGAACAGGTACGACACATTTATGCCGAAGACAAACATTTCGGACGAAGAAGAAGAAGAAGAAGAAGAAGAAGAAGAAGAAGAAGAAGAAGAAGAAGAAGAAGAAGAAGAAGAAGAAGAAGAAGAAGAAGAAGAAGAATTGATTGATTGATTGACTGATTTAGGAACCGACATCACAGCATTCTGGGCATTTCGAAAAGCGCTCCTTCCCCATCCTCAGCAGCCAGCGAAGAGTTCCAACACTAATACTAGCAGTAGCAATCTGATTATATGTCCGTCTCGCCTTTCCTCTGAGCGTCGATCGTCGGCCAGATCCCCTCGTCACCCCTCGCTGTCGCATTCTTGCCAGACCATGGTGATCCATTTGCTCCTCCGAGGTGTACACGTGGTCCCACAAGGCCGCAACCACGTCTGCCTTATCATGCATCAATACTCCACCACGTTTTGCAGAATCAGCCAATCTGTCCGCCTGTTCATTCTCCAGCACACCAGCAGAGAGAAAAGATCCAGATGATGCTTGTCACCCGTAACTTCCGAAGCTTGCCTGTCCTCACCCTACTCAGCATGCTTTCTGAGTCGGTTACAATCACGATATGTGTGTGTGTGTGTGTGTATGTGTGTGTGTGTGTATTGTATTCTCCATCCAGCGGATAGCTGCACCGACCGCCCCCACCTCCATTCTTAAGCTAGATGTTGTGGTATCATATGCCAGGCTCTCCTGCACCAAACGTCGACCATTAGCTTTTGCTAAGAACCC
>JACEFZ010010588.1:0-29316 GCA_014155875.1 Cepaea nemoralis
TTAAGTTGTTTTACTAGCTTCCACAACTTCCTTGTGTCTCTTTCAAAGTTCATGTATGTTCAAATATGAATTTCCCAAACTCTTCAACTACTTTATTTATGTCTTTCTCAGTGTTAAGGTTTCTAACCACTATACTTGTGCGATGCTTGTTCATTTCCCAGTCCGCTTTCTTGTAATTCCACCTCAAGAGGGTGCTGCTTTCACTTACAAGATTATTTTCTACAGTTAGACTGGCCGATGGTCACTGCCACCAAGTTGTTTCCCAACAATTCGTGTATTGTTCCACTCCAGGTCTGGTGAATGAAAAGCAAGGTCATGTGTAGTTGTAGTGTGCCATGATCTCAAATATGTGGGTCACTCGATTTGTTAATCAAGATGAATCTATTCTCATACTGCCAGTCATCCATTCTCTCTCCTCTCTGGTCCATGTGATCATAGCCCCAGCTCTGTTAAGTGGCTGTTGAAATTGCCACACACAATCATTTTTTCTTTTAATGATAGTGTGTCCAGTGCCTGTAGGTGTCACTTGGACAGTAGTAATTGATCAGATGTAAATCTGTCTTAAGTTTGAGTATCTGATACTCGGCCCCTTCCATGTAAACTTCAATTTGGGAAGCAGTGATGTGGGTTTTTTTTTTTTTGGACAAGGGTCAGTAACCCACCCTTTCGCCTGTTCTTTCGGTCAGGTCGGTAGCACTGGTAGTCTCTGATTTTGAAGGCTATGTTTTCATTGAGGTGAATTTCTTGCAAGCAACATACATTTACTTGTTCTTGGTTCAATCAGTGCATTAGTTTCAGTCTTTGTTTTGTATGGTTAGATGCTCTATTCTCATGTCCCCTGGCTCCACAGGGTATCTGAGAAGGACCTCCAGTAAATTTGGTTGGATCTTTTCGAGGCATAGGGCCTAGTACAACACCTGACTGGGGTACCATAGTAGGGCGAGCACCATAACGTTTTGCAGTAATTGACATATTTCATCACACAATTGTATGGCATCCTGATTTCTGTGATGCGCCTCCTGACTGGTTTGCCTTCGTCTTCAACATCTTTCCTTTGCTGGAGTAGATTGTGGTCTTACTCGAGTTTAGATATGTCTGCATGTACACAAGTGTATTTGCATGTATGTACATTCATACATATCTAGAGCATTCTGGTTTTTATATGGCAACAAAGACTCGCTGTTGCCTTTTCTCATGTTAGTTAGAAGAGTTCCGCCATATGAAGGCCAGGAGGTGGACTTTTGCTGAGGTGACGAATGCACAAGCCATGGGGTATTCTGAAAGGTTGGGCGCTCACCCCAACTCCGCAACAACATAAATGACCTAATATACAAAATGATCTAATGCAAAGTATGACCCAATCTAAGTCGTGATCTAACATTAAGTATAACCTAATTTAAGCCATAATCTAACAAAGTATGAAGTCTCTGTCTCTGTGGCGAAGTGGTCAAGCCGTTTGACTCATGCTCCGAAGGTTGTGGGTTCGATTCCGGCCCGCGCCCTTCGGTTTATGAATTAAATATTTCGGAGACTCCTGTGGGTCGTCGCTAAAAGCTACGGAGTTCGTGCTTTGTGCGACACTTTCCGCCGCATATGGGATAAAACCCGGTGCAATGAAGTCGACCCTGTCGACTTTTAAGCGACTTTTAAAGTATGAAGTAACTTAAGCCACAATTTGACATAAAGTATGACCTAACTTTACCTATGATGTAACAAAGTATGACCTAACTTAGCCATGATCTAATATACATTGTGTTGCATGCAAAATATAAGCATGATATAACATAAATCATGATTGCTGCAGTTAGAAAGGGGGAGGGGGGCAGATAGAAACAGAGAGCTTGCTACTGAAGAAGAAGCAGGTAGAAAGAAAGAAATTGAGGTGAGACAAGGCACAAATAGACAGAAACAGGGCACCTGCTATCGAAAAAACAGGCAGAAAGAAGTTTAGTGAAAGACAACAGAAACATAGAGAAACTGTGCACCTGCTAGCGAAAAATACAAGTAGAAAGACAGAAGTTTAGTGAAAGATAACAGAAACATAGAGAAACTGTGTACCTGCTAGCAAAAAATACAAGTAAAAAGACAGAAGTTTAGTGAAAGACGACAGAAATATAGAGAAACTGTGTACCTGCTAGCGAAAAATACAAGTAGAAAGTTTAGTGAAAGATGACAGAAATATAGAGAAACTGTGTACCTGCTAGCGAAAAATACAAGTAGACAGACAGAAGTTTAGTGAAAGATGACAGAAATATAGAGAAACTGTGTACCTGCTAGCGAAAAATACAAGTAGACAGACAAAAGTTTAGTGAAAGATGACAGAAACATAGAGAAACTGTGTACCTGCTAGCCAAAAATACAAGTAGAAAGAAAGAAGTTTAGTGAAAGATGACAGAAACATAGAGAAATTGTGTACCTGCTAGCCTGTGTACCTGCTAGCGAAAAATACAAGTAGAAAGACAGAAGTTTAGTGAAAGACGACAGAAACATAGAGAAACTGTGTACCTGCTAGCCTGTGTACCTGCTAGCGAAAAATACAAGTAGAAAGACAGAAGTTTAGTGAAAGATGACAGAAATATAGAGAAACTGTGTACCTGCTAGCGAAAAATACAAGTAGACAGACAGAAGTTTAGTGAAAGATGACAGAAACATAGAGAAACTGTGTACCTGCTAGCGAAAAAAACAAGTAGAAAGACAGAAGTTTAGTGAAAGATGACAAAAACATAGAGAAACTGTGTACCTGCTAGCGAAAAATACAAGTAGAAAGACAGAAGTTTAGTGAAAGATGACAGAAATATAGAGAAACTGTGTACCTGCTAGCGAAAAATACAAGTAGAAAGACAGAAGTTTAGTGAAAGATGACAGAAATATAGAGAAACTGTGTACCTGCTAGCGAAATATACATGTAGAAAGACAGAAGTTTAGTGAAAGATGACAGTAATATAGAGAAAATTTGTACCTACTAGCGAAAAAAACAAGTAGAAAGACAGAAGTTTAGTGAAAGATGACAAAAACATAGAGAAACTGTGTACCTGCTAGCGAAAAATACAAGTAGAAAGACAGAAGTTTAGTGAAAGACGACAGAAATATAGAGAAACTGTGTACCTGCTAGCGAAAAGACAGGTGGATAAGTATAAGTTTAGGATACAAACGACAGACAGAGATAGTGCCAGTATTATGGTACAAATGACAGACAGAGAAAGTGCCAATATTAGGGTACAAATGACAGACAGAGAAAGTGCCAATATTAGGGTACAAATGACAGACAGAGAAAGTGCCAATATTAGGGTACAAATGACAGACACAGTAAGTGCCAGTATTAGGGTACAAATGACAGGAAAAAGATAAAATGCCACACCTTATCTCTGGCATAGAGTTCTGCTGCTTCCACATTGAGTGGATCGTCAAAGTTCAACAGATCCTGAAACAATCAATCAATCAAACCATTGTGACAACAATCACATCTTTCAACAGATCCTGAAACAATCAATCAATCAAACCATTGTGACAACAATCACATCTTTCAACAGATCTTGAAACAATCAATCAATCAAACCATTGTGACAACAATGACATCTTTCAACAGATCTTGAAACAATCAATCAATCAAACCATTGTGACAACAATCACATCTTTCAACAGATCCTGAAACAACCAATCAATCAAACCATTGTGACAACAATCACATCTTTCAACAGATCCTGAAACAACCAATCAATCAAACCATTGTATCAACAATGACATCATTCAACAGATCCAGAAACAATCAATCACATGAATGTGACACCAATCACATCATCCAAGTTTCACACATTGTTTGTATTCAGTTATACGTGTCTCATGTAGTCCCTACATGTGCTACTATGTAGTTGCATCTGTAATATCAGTTGGTCACATTTTCCACTTAATTTTGCCAGATCTGTCGCAACATTCAGCCACAGCTCTAACATGATTTATTCACATCTGTCATATTTTTTATGCAAACTGCATGTAACGTATTCACATCTGTCATATTATTTATCAGCGTATTCACATCTGTCATATTATTTATGCAAACTGCATATAATGTATTCACATCTGTCATGTAATCTATGCAAACTGTATATAATGTATACCAGCCAGCTACAGAGATTAATCACACCGTGCCGAATATCAAAGTGAATGATCATAGACTAAGTGTTGTGGACAAATTCACCTTCTTGGACAGCACTGTGCCACAAGCTTCCACAACTGATGACAAAGTGAATGCAAGAATCTCCAAGGCCAGCGTGGCCTTTGGCAGACTGTACAAGAATGTGTGGGACAGAAATGGAATAAGTGTGCAAAAGAAGTCTACAAAGCAGTTGCATTATCCACACTGCTATATGCTTGTGAAACCTGCACTGTTTATCAGCGACACGCTAGGAAATTAAACCACTTCCACACAGTCTGCCTTAGGAAGCTATTGAAGATTAAATGACAAGACAAGATCCCAAACACTGAAGTCCTAGAAAGAGCGTCCATGCCGAGTATCCACACTTTACTAATGAAGAATCAGATTCACTGGGCTGGTCACTTGACTCGCATGCCAGATCACAGGCTCCCTAAACACATTTTTGTTTACGGCGAGCTGCGTTGTCGTAAACGCTCCCAAGGCGGCCAGAGGAAATGCTTTAAAGATGTTCTGAAAACCTCACTGAAAGCTGTTCGAATTCATCATGACACTTGGAAGACTGCTGCCAAAGACCAAAATTTGTGGCGTATATCATTATGCGAGGGTGCAGTCACTTGTGAAGCAACCAGGACTGCAAGATCTGTGAAGAAAAAGCTGGACAGAAAAACCACTGCAGATCCTCCTCCTGGAACATCAAGCATTCTTTTCCCACATTGTCAAAGAAAATTTCAAGCCAAAATAGGTCTTATCAGCCATCTTAGAACTCACGGCTCCATACTTTCAACCCACTGGATGAAATGAATGGTCATCATCATTCTTGATGGACAAACAACATATAATGTATTCGCATCCATCATGTAATTTATGCAAACCTTTCCATATAATGTATTCACATCTATCATGTAAATTATACAAACCTGCTCGTATAAATTATTCACATCTTTCTTAATGTTTATGCAAATCGCATATAATGAATTCACATTCATCATGTAATTTATGCAAACAGCATATAATGTATTCACATCTATCATGTAATTTATGCAAAATGTATATAATGTATTCACTTGTATCATGTAATTTATGTAAACTTTATCATTTATTTATTCACATGTATTATGTAATTTCTGCAAACCACATATGACGAATTCCATCCATTACGTAATTTATGCAAACCGCATATAACGTATTCACATCTATCATGTAATTTATGCAAACCGTTTCAAATAATATATTCACATCTATCATGTAATTTATGCAAGTGCTCTCATGTAATGTATTTACATCTATCACATCAATTAAGTGTTAATTTAAGTACAAACAAAATGAGAAACTTACAGTAAACAGGGAATTTAATCCCCAGACAACATCTTTCAGTTTCCTTGTGGGAGCCCAACCTGTGGAATCAATGGAGTCACATTGTAGCTGACAATACAGACCCCACACAATGCATTATCTTCTACCATGTTGTACAATTCTCTTGTCTTTTAGTCTCTACCTTCGCTGACTCCTCTAGTCATGATTAACTTCACTAACTCCGCTAGACACGATCAACTTCTCGAACTCCTCTAGTCATGATCAACTTTGCTAACTCCTCTAGTCATAATCAACTTCTCTAGCTACATCTTGAAGTTTTACACCTGAGACCACAAATTTGTAATATAGTTTATAGCATTGCTACATTCCGTGATATATTTCAGTCAAGTTGTACACTTGCGGTTATAGTTGTGCAATATAATTTATTCCCCCCCCCTTTTCTTGAACTCAAGCATAGTCCATACATGTGCTGCTATTAGTATTTGACTAGGGAGTGCATTGGACTGAATTTTGCGTGTGGATTCGCTTTTCTTACTACCAGTGTCCCTCACCATCAGGCGAACCCACTCCGACTTTTGAGGTACTTGAAATTTGTGTCCCCAAGTCAAGGACAAGAAGTCAACCGTTTAGTCCAGCTGTCTGGTGTAGGGGTTGAGTCTCAAGGAAGTGAAAATATGCAGCCATATCTGCGCAAGAGAAACATACACCATAAGGGTCCCAACTATAATCAATCAAGAATTTGATGGTTGAACGGGGCCGGAACATCTCTCAAAAATTGGATTGGATTGGACAAGAAGTCAACATTTTAGTCCAACTGAACAGTGTGGGGTTGAACCTGCTACATTGCACATCAGCGCTTTTATCAATTCGGCCATGATGACGTTTTACACGAGATGGCATTGTGACATAACTTATTATAAAGGTTAATCTTGGTGAGATGCCCAATTCTAAGCATCTTTACTGAACAGTTTACTGAAGCTTGTAACATGGTTTTCTTGCTCAAAGAGGCTACCCAACATCCAGCAAACATGCTACAAGCTACAGTAATGTCATTAGTTGACTGAGCAAGTTAATTTAAACAGACTTCAAGACTGAAGAACAAGAGCAATGTTGTTGAAGACCGCCAACAGACAAAGTCTAACGATACATGTTGAGAGAAAATCTAACGATACTTGTTGAGAGAACGATACTTGAGAGAAAAGCAAACGACATACCCATACTATCATATGAATTTTGTCGCAGGAGACTGAGGCAGACTTCTCCATGCTCTGTAATGTTTGGGTGATAGAGCTTCGTCTGACAGCTGACTTTTGGAGGCTGTAATTGACAAACAATCATCATCATCATTATATGCATCAGGTGTCAATCGTCTGCACCAAATATTAGCAAATCTGTAGGTAAAACCAATGACCTACAACTGGCCGTAATATATTTATTCATGAGGATTGATTCCACACCACATTAGGACCTTAACAACATCTCTGAGATAAGTATTAGTGATAGTTGTCTGCACAAGTGTGATGACTGACTTACCACCTCTCTGAGATAAGTATTAGTGACATAACTGTCTGCACAAGTGTGACAACTGACTGACCACCTCTCTGAGATAAGTATTAGTGACACAACTGTCTGCACAAGTGTGACAACTGACTGACCACCTCTCTGAGATAAGTATTAGTTACACAACTGTCTGCACAAGTGTGACAACTGACTGACCACCTCTCTGAGATAAGTATTAGTGACACAACTGTCTGCACAAGTGTGACAACTGTCTGCACAAGTGTGATAACTGACTGACCACCTCTCTGAGATAAGTATTAGTGATAGTTGTCTGCACAAGTGTGATGACTGACTGACCACCTCTCTGAGATAACTACTAGTGACATAACTGTCTGCACAAGTGTGATGACTGACTGACCATCTCTCTGAGATAAGGATTAGTGACACAACTGTCTGCACATGTGTGACGACTGACTGACCACCTCTCTGAGATAAGTATACTGACACAACTGTCTGCACAAGTGTGACGACTGACTGACCACCTCTCTGAGATAAGTATTAGTGACACAACTGTCTGCACAAGTGTGATGACTGACTGACCACCTCTCTGAGATAAGTATTAGTGATAGTTGTCTGCACAAGTGTGATGACTGACTGACCACCTCTTTGAGATAAGTACTAGTGACATAACTGTCTGCACAAGTGTGACGACTGACTGACCATCTCTCTGAGATAAGGATTAGTGACACAACTGTTTGCACATGTGTGATGACTGACTGACCACCTCTCTGAGATAAGTATAGTGACACAATTGTCTGCACAAGTGTGACAACTGACTGACCACCTCTCTGAGATAAGTATTAGTGACAACTGTCTGCACAAGTGTTACAACTGACTGACCACCTCTCTGAGATAAGTATTAGTGACACAATTGTCTGCACAAGTGTGATGACTGACTGACCACCTCTCTGAGATAAGTATTAGTGACACAATTGTCTGCACAAGTGTGACAACTGACTGACCATCTCTCTGAGATAAGTATTAGTGACACAACTGTCTGCACATGTGTGACGACTGACTGACCACCTCTCTGAGATAAGTATAGTGACACAATTGTCTGCACAAGTGTGATGACTCACTGACCACCTCTCTGAGATAAGCATTAGTGACAACTGTCTGCACAAGTGTGACAACTGACTGACCACCTCTCTGAGATAAGTATAGTGACACAATTGTCTGCACAAGTGTGACGACTGACTGACCACCTCGCTGAGATAAGTATTAGTGACACAATTGTCTGCACAAGTGTGATGACTGACTGATCACCTCTCTGAGATAAGTATTAGTGACAATTGTCTGCACAAGTGTGAGAACTGACTGACCATCTCTCTGAGATAAGTATAGTGACACAATTGTCTGCACAAGTGTGACGACTGACTGACCACCTCGCTGAGATAAGTATTAGTGACACAATTGTCTGCACAAGTGTGATGACTGACTGATCACCTCTCTGAGATAAGTATTAGTGACAACTGTCTGCACAAGTGTGATGACTGACTGACCACCTCTCTGAGATAAGTATTAGTGACACAACTGTCTGCACAAGTGTGACGACTGACTGACCATCTCTCTGAGATAAGTATTAGTGACACAATTGTCTGCACAAGTGTGATGACTGACTGACCACCTCTCTGAGATAAGTATTAGTGACACAATTGTCTGCACAAGTGTGACAACTGACTGACCATCTCTCTGAGATAAGTATTAGTGACACAATTGTCTGCACAAGTGTGATGACTGACTGACCATCTCTCTGAGATAAGTATTAGTGACACAATTGTCTGCACAAGTGTGACAACTGACTGACCATCTCTCTGAGATAAGTAGTAGTGATAGTTGTCTGCACATGTGTGACGACTGACTGACCACCTCTCTGAGATAAGTATTAGTGACACAATTGTCTGCACAAGTGTGATGACTGACTGACCATCTCTCTGAGATAAGTATTAGTGACACAATTGTGACAACTGACTGACCATCTCTCTGAGATAAGTATTAGTGACACAACTGTCTGCACATGTGTGACGACTGACTTACCACCTCTCTGAGATAAGTATTAGTGACACAATTGTCTGCACAAGTGTGACAACTGACTGACCACCTCTCTGAGATAAGTATTAGTGACAACTGTCTGCACAAGTGTTACGAATGACTGACCACTTCTCTGAGATAAGTATTAGTGACACAATTGTCTGCACAAGTGTGATGACTGACTGATCACCTCTCTGAGATAAGTATTAGTGAAACTGTCTGCACAAGTGTGACAACTGACTGACCACCTATCTGAAATAATTCACAGGGAGATACATGAACACTTATCTCTCAGACGTAACATACACACATCTCAGGTCAGGTATATACATGTATGTACGAGTAGTAATACACAGGCATCTGTGATCACTGATTTACAGACATCTGTGGTCACTGATTGTCACAAAACACGATATCTTCTGATCTATTGAACAAGGATAATGTGTTACCATCACTGATATGCAGACATCAAATGATAAAAACTGTAACTTTATAAGAAATTAACTGGATATATATTTAGTATTATATATTTATCAACATCACGTGCCATGCCTATAAGCGTGGGCGGCCATGTTTCGCCTCTTACACGATCACCAGAGTCGTGGATCAGCTCAGTGTTCTTGTCTTCACTATACCATGTAGCTAAGCCATCCAGATGTTTACTTTTCAACCTTCTCCTTGTTCTTTTTCCTCAATCTTGCCAGTTGTCACCAAGTTCTCCAATTTATTTCTTATCATAACTGTCATTTGATTATGTGGTTGTTTCGGGATTTGTTTCGGGATAACTGTCATTGTCATTTACAGCCAATAGAGTACCTTGCGGCGTATGGCAGGGGGGTCTTTGAGCCTGGTTCGGTTGCCGAACTTTACCGAAGATGTTTTTACGGTGATTTTCGTTTTCTTGTTTTTGTGTCTCTGATTTAATGACATTTAGAGTACTCATGATGTTACATTTTTCGATTATTTCAAGATCGAGTTAAAATAGACACCGATTACTTCATATAGTTTTTCCCACCCCGTTTTGCATTCTGCATTTCTGGCAAGTCGGGAACCCTTGTTATACAAGAGAACCAGGCTGCCTATTCTAAGTGGTAAGTAAACCCGTAAATACCGTTTTATAAGACCTATTACATTGTTACGCTATGTATTATTAAATGTAGCATCCATATTTACGTGTGTGTTGTAATTTTCAACCATTTAAGTTGGCATTCAATCTCATACTAAAATTATGAAGATCGCATGCTGTAATGTGGTATTTCAATGGCGATAGATGGCAGTTTTCGTTGTCATACACCATTTAATTATTGTTATGGAGTATTCAGAGCGATCAACATGATAATGAATGCATGTGTACATTCAACACCCATTATTGTATGTATGTATAGTTTTTCATCACTCTTCAAGGACAAGATCATTGATAATTTCGCATCTTTCCAATGGGACTTCTTTTGTCAAAATGCAGCCACGCCGGCGGCCTTCGCGCTGACAAGACAGCGTGAGCAGTCACGCACTGCGTCTGACATCATCACAGCATGGCGTGGAGATGTGTATATCTGTGTGTGTGAGTATGTGTATATATATATATATATATATATATCAGAGTTATCTGCCCTTGAGTTAGACAGTGACAGTGGTATTATCCCTTGGTGACAGTGGAAACAACAGTTGCGTGAGTGTGTAGGTAGGGTCACAAAAACTGAATAGGTCAAAACCCTTTTTTTCTATATGTCTGTTTTAAATGATAAACTGACACACACACTTTAATATCTCAGCTTATAATTTACCTACAAACTTGAATAAGGCACCGTTGGATTTGTTTTTTCAAGAGGTATCCAACTATGCAAGTTATATACTTAAAAAGCAATTTAGAAAATGTTACTAAAGTGGCTAACATTCATTGTGTTTAAGTTTTCAGTGACATTCACTGAGTTGAAGTTTTCTGTGAAGCTCATATTCTGACTGACTGACTGATTGCAAGCAGAATGACATTTTCAATTTGTTCTTTACAGAAAGTGTTGTTAAATCATGTGTTGGTGTTTTCATAATGATTCTGGGTACAAATGTTGGTCATGCGGTGTGAAAAGTCTGCTGTCACCATCTAACCTCTATGTATTTATGTCTCCTTTAATATCATGTAGCACTTTCATATTTCCCTAGACACTGCCTACTCTTAACTTGAGTATTGTGTAGTACTTTCATTATCCTCTAGACCAGTGGTTCTCAACCTTTTTTGGTCCGTTCCCCCCTTCACCATATTTTTAGGACGTCATTCCCCCCTCACCATATTTTTAGGACGTCATTCCCCCCTCACCATATTTTTAGGACATCATCCCCCCCCCCCCCTTACCATATTGTTAGAACGTCATTCCCCCCCCCCCCCCCCCCCCCCCCCCCCCCCCTTTTGTATTTCCTCCCTAAAAATTTCCCCCTGCCCCTACACAGTATACGTAATAATTGAAGCTAAATTTAATAGCACATACTAAAACAAGTCTAGACATGTACATAAAATGTGATTTGCGGATCTACTTACGTTATAAAATGAATTTCAGAAGGGTGATGCGTACAGAAGCGTAAAGTATGAAAGGAAAAACAAGATCAAGTAATCGGTTCTTGTATTAACGCGATCTTGAAATAATCTTCATTCCCCCCCTGGAAACCCCAAAATTCCCCCCTGGGGGGGAATTCCCCACCGGTTGAGAACCACTGCTCTAGACACTGCCTACTATTAATTTGACTATCACTCGGTAAGGTTAACCCGGTCAACAAATGCCCGCAGACGTCGGGTGTGTCGGCCTAACGGCGCAAGAACGCAGCTGTGCTGTAAACAGGCACAACGCAATCATGCCCGAAAAACATCTCCAGATGAACGCAGCAGAAGAAGAACTTGACTATCATGTAGTACTTTCATTCTCGCCTAGACAATGCCTACTCTTAACTTGAGTATCATATAGTACTTTCATTCTGCCCTAGACAATGCCTACTCTTAACTTGAGTATCATATAGTACTTTCATTCTCCCCTAGACAATGACTACTCTTAACTTGAGTATTGTGTAGTACTTTCATTCTCCCCTAGACACTGTCTACTCTTAACTTGAGTATCATATAGTACTTTCATTCTGCCCTAGACACTTGATTATCATGTAGTACTTTCATTCTCCCCTAGACACTGTCTACTCTTAACTTGATTATCATGTAGTTCTTTCATTCTCCCCTAGACACTGTCTACTCATAACTTGATTATCATATGGTACTTTCATTCTCACCTAGACACTGTCTACTCTTAACTCGATTATCATGTAGTACTTTCATTCTCCCCTAGACACTGTCTACTCTTAACTTGAGTATTGGACTTCCTGTCGCCAACATGGCGGTTAGGCGTTGAACCGTTGAGGCCTGTGGTGTGTTTATGCTTGCAGCTATGGTTTGCAATCGCATTTTCCTGATGTTGGACTGGTAGTACATGGTTCCGTCGCCCTGCTACTGAGTGAGTGCGTGGGCAACACCGTGAGCTGTGAAATTCGCGTGGAATGCTTTTACATCTGTCCTGTACAGTGACCTGTATGTTTGGAACAATGGCTACCGGCTGTTGCTGAATAGACTGATTTGCCTTTTCGGTTCACGAATGCATTTTTCAGGAGACTCCCGGGAGTCGGCGCTGAAGCTGCGGAGTTCGTGCTGCATGCGATACTTTCGGCGGGTCGCCCTGTGAGAAAACCCGGGTCAATGAGATCTTTCTGGTGACTGGTGTTGAGGAGATATGTGTTAGTCTGAGTGTCAGAGCCTCGTAAACTCTATAGGTATATTTCTATATGGTCCATAATCAGTGTTCATACATTTGATCACTACCAGAACTGTGCATTTAGAATGAATGAAAATTATGAGGGCACTGAATCCGGAAATCATTCCGCAGTGTTAAACAACAACCCTGCAGTTACAGTGGCATGCATATGCATACAGACATCCGTAGTCTAGTGTAATAAACTCACCACAATGTTATAATCTTCAGGTACTGAGATAGCAAACTCACCACAATGTTATACTCTTCAGGCACTGAGACAGCAAACTTAAAACGACCTCCTTGCCAAAAGCCAGAGTCTGGTGATACTGTCAGGTAGAACTGGTGCAGACAGTTTGGGTCAGTAAAGGCTGCTTCACATGTCCCAGGCATGTTCTCTTCCATCTCCTGCACCTCTAGACAAGCAATATGTAGGCATATAAACATCTGTTCTTTCATCGGCAGATTAACAGTATTGATCACAGAAATACAAGCAATATGTAGGCATATAAACAGCCATCACACTTTCCTTCATCAATTTATACCAACAGATATGCAATACTGATCACAGAAAGACAACCAATATGTAGGCATCTGTCATACTTTCTTTCATCAATTTATCATCAACATATGAGCAATATTGATCACAGAAAGATAATTTATATGTGATGTAAACATATAAACATTTGCCATACTTTCCAGTGTCAATTTATAACGAACAGATTAGCAGAAGTTGTGACATGCAGACAAGCATGCAAACACACTACATTATCCTTCATCAACTACTGACATTTGCTGACAAATTATTCAAGACAAACAGAAACTGACCTTTGACCAACAGTTTATCACGTATGGAGAGTCTCCGAGTGCCAGATTCCACCTGCTCTGAAGATTTCTTTGCCTGCTTCAACTTTAGTGTAATCATCTACAATAGAAAAACTGACATATCACCTACAATACACACATTGACATATACAGAGTGTATTTTTAATGACTATGCAGTGTTTGAAAAAATTGTCAGTCCAAGTTTTATATTTACCTATTATGTTGCATGAACTTTACAGAGGGTGAATACAAAACTTGGACCGGCAATATTTTCAAACACTGCAGTCATTAAAAATATACCCTATATCATCTACAACATACAAACTATGATCTATCATCTAAAATATACAAATTGACATATATCATTCACAAAATACAAACTGTAATGTCATCTACAAAATACAAACTGTGACATGTCATCTACACTATACAAACTGTGATGTATCACCTACAGTATACAAACTCTGATGTATCATCTACAATTTACATATACAAACTATGATGTATCATCTACAATAAACAAACTGTGATGTATCATCTACAATATGCAAACTGAGGCCTATAATCTAGTCTACAAATTGACATATATCTTAAACAACATACAAACTGTGATATTCATCTACAATATACAAACTATATATATCATATACAGCATACAAACTGTGATGTATCATCTACAATTTACATATACAAACTACGATACATCATCTACAATATTCAAACTGTGATATATCATCTACAGTATACAAACTGTAATATACCATATACAATATACAAACTGTGATATACCATCTAGAATATACAAACTGTAATATACCATCTACAATATACAAACTGATATGTTTACAGTTTACAAACTGTGATGTATCATCTACAATTTACATATACAAACTATGATATTTTTTTTCATATCCCTTAAAGGACATTGCAGTTAACAGCATTTGTCAGCTGCTGTTGATGTACTAGGCAAGATTACGCTCAGTAGTTTGCCATTGATTTCTGAGCGACCGCCTCACATACCCCGTAAGTTACCAACATGGTGAGAACCGCTACTGATTCTTGCACAGGTTACGTTACTCACGAGAATATACAGGATTACGGAGAAAGACGTTAACTCTAGGCCCGGGAGACCGGCCTAAACTATGACATATCATCTAAAATATACAAACTGTGATATACCATCTATAATATACAAATTGATATTTCTAAAGTATACAAACTGTGATGTATTATCTACAATTTACACATACAAATTATGAATATCATCTACAATATACAAATTGTGATATACCATCTATAATATACAAACTATGATATGTCTGCAGTATACAAACTGTGATGTATCATCTACAATACATAACAAATATATACAAATATATAGTCACGAGAACTAGACAAGATGTCAGACCTTATTGGTAGAAGTGCTTCAGTGCCAAGTTACAACACAAAATGAGGCCTTGCTTTCATGGACAATGGCCGGCTGACTCCTGGCATTCACACCCAGTTCCATTAACAGGCTTCCCTGGAAGAAGACAGGCAGACAGACATGGTGGAAACAAGCAGATGTTTGACCTGAGGAATCTAGCTTGAAATGTTGACTTTGTGTGGTCAACACTCATCTGTTTTTAACAGGCTTCCCTGGAAGAAGACAGGCAGACAGACATGGTGGAAACAAGCAGATGTTTGACCTGAGGAATCTAGCTTGAAATGTTGACTTTGTGTGGTCAACACTCATCTGTTTTTACACCACACCTCACAGATTTCTATTCTAGGCCTGCATAACCTTTACTTCTGTGATAACAAGGATTCCAATAGCTTGCTTGTCCCCCACTATGTGAATGCTGACAGTGATAACAAGGATTCCAATAGCTTGCTTATCCCCCACTATGTGAATGCTGACAGTGATAACAAGGACACCAGTATCTTAACAAGGATTCCAATAGCTTGCTTATCCCCCACTATGTGAATGCTGACAGTGATAACAAGGACACCAGTATCTTGCTTGTCCCCCACTATGTGAAAGCTGACAGGGATAACAAAGACACTAGTAGCTTGCTTATCCCCCACTATGTGAATGCTGACATGATAACAAGGATTCCAATAGCTTGCTTGTCCCCCACTATGTGAATGCTGACAGTGATAACAAGGACACCAGTATCTTGCTTGTCCCCCACTATGTGAATGCTGACAGTGATAACAAGGATTCCAATAGCTTGCTTATCCCCCACTATGTGAATGCTGACAGTGATAACAAAGACACTAGTAGCTTGCTTATCCCCCACTATGTGAATGCTGACATGATAACAAGGATTCCAATAGCTTGCTTGTCCCCCACTATGTGAATGCTGACAGTGATAACAAGGACACCAGTATCTTGCTTGTCCCCCACTATGTGAATGCTGACAGTGATAACAAGGACACCAGTATCTTGCTTGTCCCCCACTATGTGAATGCTGACAGTGATAACATTAACACCAGTAGCTTCCTTGTCTCCCACTATGTGAAAGCTCAGTGATAACAAGGACAGTAGCTTGCTTGTCCCCATTATGTGAATGCTGACAGTGATAACAAGGATTCCAATAGCTTGCGTGTTCCCCACTATGTGAATGCTGACAGTGATAACAAGGACACCAGTATCTTGTTTGTCCCCCACTATGTGAATGCTCACAGTGATAACATTAACACCAGTAGCTTCCTTGTCTCCCACTATGTGAAAGCTGACAGTGATAACAAGGACACCAGTATCTTGCTTGTCCCCCACTATGTGAATGCTGACAGTGATAACAAGGTCACTAGTATCTTGCTTGTCCCCAACTATGTGAATGCTGACAGTGATAACAACACCAGAAGATTCCTTGTCTCCTACTATGTGAAAGCTGACAGGGATAAAAAGACACCAGTAGCTTGCTTATCCCCCACTATGTGAATGCTGACAGTGATAACAAGGATTCCAATAGCTTGCTTGTCTCCCACTATGTGACTGCTGACAGTGATAACAAGAACACTAGTAACTTGCTTGTCTCCCACTATGTGAATGCTGACAGTGATAACATTAACACCAGTAGCTGGCTTGTCTCCCACTATGTGATTGCTGATAGTTCTTCTTCATCGTTCATTTGATTGAAATATGTCTATAACTGCAATGTTGTCTTTTGTATGAATTTAACTGTCTTTTTTAGTTCACTGAGAGATCCATAGAGTTTATCTTTCACTGTCATATCTCTAGGCCAGAAGGTTTGCCTAGATATGTTATATTTTGGGCAGGCCTGGAGTATGTGCTCTGCTGTCTGCGACGCCAATCCACATGTGCACATGGCTGATTCACCAATCTTGAATTGTGTATACATGTGGTTGCGTAATCTATTGTGTCCTATTCTGAGGAAGCAGAATAATGACTTGTTCTGGTCTGTCCATAACGTGGTAGACGTCTTGAGCAAGTTTTGGTGGCTTTCTGACTGATTTGATCATTCTTTTCATTTTCGTGGTAATGGCTGTTCTTCTTTTGCTTCTTCCTTAGCCAATCGATCAGCTCTGTCGTTTCCGGGGACTCCACAGTGGGATGGTATCCACTGTATGGTGACCTTATGCTGTCTGCTAAGGTCAGAAAGTAGTGTCCATAGTACTGGCAATTTCCCAGACAGGAGCGCCTCGAGTACTGATTTTGCATCTGTCAATAGCGCCACAGGTTGTGTACCATGGCTGGTATTTAGTAATTTCTCTGTTGCTATCTTCATTGCCTCAATTTCAGCATCATTTATAATGCCCATTGTCATGGTCTTATATGACATGTGTAAGGAAGAATGTAAGTGCCGGTATGTAAGCGAGAGTCAGTGTAAGCATGACTGAGGTAAAGGGCAGTAAGAGACACCACGGCTTGGCTAGTGGACGGTCAGGCAAGAAGCCCGTGAACCGAGCCACGTGATGTGGGAAGGTCAACGAGGAGAGAGTCAGTGTGTGGGAGGCAGCGAATAGAGACGGACGTGTGGAGATCTAGAGAACGCTAGAACGATAGAACGATAGTGGTTGTGACGGATAGATGGAGATGAACGTTGTGTAGTGATATTCGAGGAATGTACTAACTGTGATATGTGCGGGATGATGTGAAGTTGTGATTGTGAATGATCATGCGGGCGACAGTGTAAAGATCGCCATTGTGAGCTAGCGCGTGGCTGTTGGTGGTGAACGATTGTTTGAGCGTGAAGTGCGACTATGTTGTCAGCCTGTAATATATATTGTAATAAATGATTGTTCAGGAGATAGCTCCTGCCAGTTTTCCGATTGCATTCATGTGTTATTAGTAGATGTGTCGTAGATGTTGTAATTTGCCTGTCCAAGTCCAGCGAGCTAGACAGAGCTAATAATTAGGACTCTGACAGGTATAATGGTGTCAGAAGTACACATGAACCACAGTCCCATGTAAATGGCATAAAAGAACGCTACTTTTGAAAAGAAGAAGATTAAGTCATAATTTTGTATAAATTGGAGATTTGTTAACAAAGTCAGAACGAAAATAACATCATTTCTTTCCACAGCAGGTTTCAATTCTACAAAGCGACCGACGTAACCAGACCAGGTCAGCGGTAACCATCACGAGAATCACGTTCCTGTACATCAAGCGTTCGAGTAGTCAGCAGAGAAAGATAAGTTGATTAATTTTGATTGCTAAGTACCCAAATCTGCATTCTTTGATTTTCTTGTATAAATACCATCATTAGTAGTTTTGAATATTAAGTAACAGAAAATGTCAAGTAGTGAAGACAGCTCAGATCGATCATATTTCTGGGGTACAAATCATTACACAAGGGTTTGTGATGCTTTCAGGTGTACACAGGCACAAGACAAAGCAAACTGTAATATAAATCATGACCTAATACGAGTGTGGACACAGAATTTCGAAAAGAAAATGCAAGACTATAAAATCCCAAAAAAATATTGGAATAATGGTACAACACATACATACCAATAGAAAGTAAAAAACTACAATGAGCTCATACCAGATATGTCAAGTACAAGACTATGAATATTATAAGACAAAGGATATTAAAACACTATCTAACCTCTTTCGAGACTCTAAAAGTAGAAATACAAAATGTGAAACCAGCCACAGACAAGTCATTCACCCAGTATGTAAGGGAATTAGAAGCAGCTTTCACAAAACTAACATTGGTAATTAGACATTCAGACAACAATCAAGGAGTAATAAATTTCTTGCTAATAGAAAAACTAAAAGCAACACTCCCAGCCGAATGCGGAAAATATTTAGAAGAACACAAAACAGAACCTATCAAAAACTTACTAGAAAAATGCCGCGAATACTACAACCAAAGTATAAACCTGGTTAAGAACACTCAACAGAAAAATACTGTGAAAGCAACGGCATCTGCAGCCACAGATTGTCAAAACAAACCACAGAAAACAAAACCAGTACTGTGCAAACATTGTAGCACTCCACATACAGCAAATGGAATATGCGATAAGAATCCCACTTATCAAGAATACCTAAATACTATAATAGCACAAAAACTGGGGAAGGTAAATCAAAGGAAATATAGAACAAAATGTCATTTTTGCCTTGCTTATGGCCATAGACGTTTTGAATGTGAAGGTGTAAAAAGAATACAGATAGCAAAAGCAAATGCAGCCATAAACATTACAACAGACAGTTCAGCAAAGAACTTAGAAAAAGTGAACATCACAGAGACTGAAAACAAGACCAAACACTGCAAATTCAGAACAAACTGAGTTTTACCCATCAGACTTTGTACCATATTTCAATAATGTTGTTAACATCACTCAGCCTCATTCCTTATGTAAAGAGGTCAATACTCAACAAGAAGGTGAGGAAATGAACAAAACCTCAAGACTGTCGTTAGGAAAACTAACATTCCATGAAGGTTACATCAATGACACAGTATGCACATGTGTACGCGACACAGGGTCCTGTCTTATCGGTCTTCAGAAGACCCTAGCTGATCCTAAAGACTACCTAGATGAGTACATCTATTGCAGAACTGTTTCAGGGACATTAGAGAAATATCCTATGGCATGGGCCAATATAAAATCACCTTTCCTATCAGGCAGAGTAACTTGTGCTTTATTAGACAATCCATGCTGTGATTTATTAATTGGAAATGTATTAAATGTGACAGACTACACAGAGTCCAAAATTCACACAGGACAAAAAGTTAACACCACAACAAGTACTGCCTTAACTACACCACTCATCATACAACAACATGATGAAAAGAACAAAGTACCACACCATACCATCTCAAAACAAGAAAAAACAGAAACTGGTGTGTATCATCACAAGGAAAAAGATGCAGAAAACAAGCATTTCACAAGGGCAAGGAAAGATCACAAATCATTATGTGACATACTATACTCCATATACTCCCTGTTAACTACACACATAACCAAGTGCACACAGTGGATGGTTATACTTGCACTACTCATTGTAAATACAAAACAAATGTCTTCACAGACAGTTTTATTCACACATCATCATGACGCAACACAGATGATATTACTCAGGACAAACCAGCAAACTTTGTTACTTATATCATTACTGTTGAACCAAAGTTTGGTGTTACCACTGCTAAACATCTATGTCAAATCAACTCAGACACATACTTATGCTGAACAATGTAAATCATCAGTCGGTGGAATTACTGACAAAAATCAGCAACAAATTACCCTACATATTTTGGAAAATATACACAAATTGCAGAAAAGCATACAAACATGCACGATTACATTTCAAAACTATACATGGTGTATTATTATTGTTTGAACTATTGAATGTATACACACATGTACGAGTGCAGGTTTGGAGATAGCACTCAAAATGATCTCAACATGAAATTTGAAAATCCCCACCCTTCGGAAAATTTTAACCGTAACCCACTTTATATCCTTAGATTGAGTAACTCCAGAGTTGCCTTGTCTGCTGTACGACTCCAGCGCTATGATACTAGCACACTTCATTGTATAGACCAGCATGAAAGGTCCTTCAACGTGAAAGTGTCACCGGCAGAACAGTAAGACTCAACATGTTATTTCAGGTATCAAATAGTAAGATATACCCATATTGACTTTGTTTTCAAACGAGTATCTACAGAATCTACCTTTTGAAATCGACGAACAACGACGACAGCTTCACAAGTACAGACATTCATTTCCGATGATCAGTTTAATGAACCGGATGCCAACCTACAAACTATGGCAAAGACAGTCACAGACAGACGCACCATGGCCACACTCAAAATTAAGGCCACTGAACTTAATTCGTGTTTTATACGTGTGAATTCCAGCAATTTTACAGAACAGACTTACAAATTGGCCAAACTTGGTGAACAGTCTTAAGCACTATACAGAAGGAAAGACAATATCATGATATACAGAAGACGTAATAATCGGTATGAGAGAGAAGACATGCCAAACATTCCAGCACCGACAGTGAACATTGAACACGAGTGAATTTAATTCCGTGTGCATAACTTTCACAGGACAAGAACAGTATCCTATATGTGCATAAGGCATCGACTGATGTATATTTTATTGTATATGTATTAACTGTATGACATCCAATGTCTAATTTTATTATTATAATACTTTGTATTGTTATAATGTGATATGTACATATGAGCGTAAGTATAGTGGCGAATAGAATAAGTTGTAATGCTGAGAATCAACGCCTGGCAATCCCAATGCGCGAATGTTACCAAACTTGCCTTCGCGTATGCTGGATAGCCCGACGAATGACGCTTAGCAATAGTGATATAGAATTAACATCAGAATATGGTAACAAGACGGAACATACCAACAGGGTGATGCTAACCAAAGAGATTGATAACAAATCTCCATAACAGTAAACGAGGTGTGCTCACAAAGGGAAACAACTCACGGTCCGACATAAGATGAGGTAAGGGGGACTATGACATACATGAAGTATATTCGAACCATGACCACAACATTGACATAGCGTGCTCATAAAGAATCGACTAGTGTGCATTAAATAGAGACGAGGGGAACCACGTCTGAATAGAGAGAAAATTTAAGAATGCTGTAAGAGGAAGTTGTAGCCTTATTTGAGGCGTAAACCAATGGAGAATCCTTAAACCAGCATAGCTCACAATAACTATGAGATGAGAATGCACAGACAATCGATTGAGAAATATGAACAGAATGTAATGTCACGGAGTGGTGGTTGAATAATATAACGAGGTATGACAAGTAGACCCAACCAGAACATTTGTCAGACCACGACAAAACCTTGAGAGAAACCTCAATACTGAAAAAGAGAGAACAATGTTTGAAGTTAATCTCGGAAAAGATCAGAGCAAAAAGGGACGCAAGCGTATACTTATGATCATATAATCCCCTGACAAGGTTAGAAAGATGTACCAAGAGTAACAACAAGCAGAATGTGTCACATGTCCAAGAGTAAGTGCCACATTGGTTGTGCGGGGGGAGAATGTCATGGTCTTATATGACATGTGTAAGGAAGAATGTAAGTGCCGGTATGTAAGCGAGAGTCAGTGTAAGCATGACTGAGGTAAAGGGCAGTAAGAGACACCACGGCTTGGCTAGTGGACGGTCAGGCAAGAAGCCCGTGAACCGAGCCACGTGATGTGGGAAGGTCAACGAGGAGAGAGTCAGTGTGTGTGAGGCAGCGAATAGAGACGGACGTGTGGAGATCTAGAGAACGCTAGAACGATAGAACGATAGTGGTTGTGACGGATAGATGGAGATGAACGTTGTGTAGTGATATTCGAGGAATGTACTAACTGTGATATGTGCGGGATGATGTGAAGTTGTGATTGTGAATGATCATGCGGGCGACAGTGTAAAGATCGCCATTGTGAGCTAGCGCGTGGCTGTTGGTGGTGAACGATTGTTTGAGCGTGAAGTGCGACTATGTTGTCAACCTGTAATATATATTGTAATAAATGATTGCTCAGGAGATAGCTCCTGCCAGTTTTCCGATTGCATTCATGTGTTATTAGTAGATGTGTCGTAGATGTTGTAATTTGCCTGTCCAAGTCCAGCGAGCTAGACAGAGCTAATAATTAGGACTCTGACACCCATGTTAAACACTGCCTCAGTGAGTTATTTGTTAATGATTATTTTTCATGTGTTTTAATGCTTATTGTTCTTTTGTTGTCAAAAATTGGCTTAATAAGTAATGCTAAATGAAAGAATGTATGAGAGGAAATAGAGAAGAAGGGCAGAATGTCAGACGGGTCTGCATGCCCAATACTTAACCATTTGAAAATAAAGATTTTCGTTCGTTCGTTCATCATAGTTATGGCAGTACTTTCCTGTTGGTACTCAAGGCAGTGTCCCCAGTATTATTTGGGTATTCTATGTACACCCTCGCTCCTCCATTTCGAACAGCATTTTGTGCTGACCCATCTGTGTAGACTCGGATCCAGAGGTCCTGTGGGTAGTCTTCATCAAGGAAGCTGAGAGTGGCTGTTCTGCGCTGCACACTGTTCTGTTCTTCCTTGTCAAATATTCCTCTCACTTTTGTCTGGATTTGTAATGATAGTCTATGCTCATCTTTCCATGGAGTTCGCTCTGGAATAGTTTTCAGGGGGATACCAACTATGGGCAGATCTGTGGTTTCTCTACAGAGTCATTTTGCCTGGTGGATAAAACTGCTTCTTTTCAACTGCCCCATAGCTAAGATTTCAAATCTTTTCTTCATAGGGTGGCATGGCAAGCTGAGGAACTTTACTGCTTGTATTAGCGTTTTCGTATCTCTGCGCTCTCTCAGTGCTTGTGTCCTCCCAAACTTCTTTATTTCCACTATAGGAGTTCATCTCATCCCTTCTGTAGTGACTCTAAGTGTTTGATTTTTCACCTTGTCCATCTATTGTAGTGTGGTTTTTGATGCTGAACACCACACAGTTGACCCGTATTCCAGGTGTGGTTGTATGCTCTGTTGATAAACTTTACTAAGTATTAGGGATGTTCATTTGAAACCCATTCCAATGGCTTCATTACAAAAACATGAAAGAAACTTTAACAGGTGTGGTAGAATTAAACAAAGCATTCATTTTGAATGAATTATGCACCATGGGTTGGTCAGAAGAAGTCGCCATAGGCATTCAGGCAAGGATCCCATTGTTTAGGTAGGCAGTGAATGCTGTCTGCAAAAAGGATTGTGGTTGCTCACCGAACCAAGTGTTTACTGCGTTCCGTCTGCATCTGTGAAATCGTTGTCCCTTGAGAGCTTTTTTTAGAGGTCTGAATAAATGAAAATCACATGTTGACAAATCAGGACTATAGGTTGGATGTTGCAGAATTTCCCACTTCTTCCTTGCTAATGCTTCCTGCACAATCTTTGCGACATGCGGACGAGCATTATCGTGTAACAAAATCACACCACGAGAAAGCATGCCGGGTCGTTTATTCTTGATGGCTTTTTGCAGCTTGTCTAGTGTTTGCAAGTAGTGAGAAGAAAAAATGCGCTCAGCATAACCTTACCAGCGAAAACCTGTAACTTGAATTTTTTTGGCTTTTGGTGATCCACTATTGCATGCTCTCACTTTTGCTGCTCAGCTCAAAGTGGTAACACCATGATTCATCGCCTGCCACTATGCGGAAGAGAAATGCATCACCCTCCACTCTGTAATGCAGCAAATGGTTCAAACACCATCCCATGTGTTCCTTTTTTTTGATGGTCGGTCAACATCGATGCTACCCACTGTGAACACACCATCCAATATTGCTGTTTCTTACGAACGACCTTTTGAATTGTCCCAACTGACACATCAAATTCTTTCGCTCGCGAACATATGCTTCGACAACGGTTCATCTGTACTGCTGCATCAATTTTGGTGATGGTTTTTTTCTGTTGCAACAATATGCGCTTGACCCGGCCGTCCAAGATTTGTCATGAACTGACATCCTCTCCGAAATATTCGTGCCCAGTCTGTCACTGTTGTCTTCGACATACCTTTGTTACCGTACACTGCCTGCATTCTTCGCTGAATGTCCACTGGTCGACATCCTTCAAATGAAAGAATCTGAATCACTGCTCTCTGAGCTTCTTTGGACGGACTTTGGATCAACCCGGCCATTTTCTCAACGGTCAGAAACAGAACCAATGCATCATGGGACGATTAAGCACGTGCTCTTTTATTCATTGGTCAGTACTTATCACATAACTATGACATGATCATGTTCAACGTATGCAATTACGCAGTGCAGCACGAACGGATGTCAAATGAACGCCCCTTATATTTTCCCACTGGCTCCCCATGTGGTTCCACTTAGCTTTCTCAGGATGGCTATTTTCCTTCTGGCTTTTGCTACTGCTTTGTTGATGTGCTTTCTCTGTGTCAGCATGTCATCAAATGTTACTCCAAGTTATGTTGGTTCTTTATCTTCTCTTAGGGGTATTCCATTTATCTGGATCATCCCTGCCTTTTGTTTTGGAGAGAGGGTAAATAGAGTGGTGCTGCACTTGTCAGTATTTATGATGACACACCATCTATTTGCCCATGCAACAAATGCATCTACAGCTCTTTGTAGCTATCTGGTGGCCACTGATGCATGTTCATTTGTGCTCCATAGAACCATGTCATCAGCATACATTGCCACTTTAATTCCATGTGGTAGATTAGCAACAAGATCATTGATGAAGATTAGAAAAAGTGTGGGGGACAAGACTCCGCCCCCGAGGAAGGTTAACCCGGTCAACAAATGCCTGCAGAAGTCGGATGTGTCGGCGTAACAGCACAAGAATGCAGCTCTGCATGTAAACAGGCACAGCGCAATCATGTCCGGAAAAAAAACTCCGGAAGAATGAAGAAGAAGAAGACTCCACCCAGGGGAACACCGTGACGCAGTAGTACTTTCTTGCTCATGAGTCTGTCCATCCGGACTCGGGCTCTCCTGTTGTGCAAGTATGCTTTTACCCATTTGTACATTCTTCCAATGACTTTACAGTTTCTCAGTTTCTTCATCAGACCTTTCCAGACTGTCAAAGGTTTTCTTCAGATTTATACATGCCGCAAGCACCAGCATCACATGTAGGTGCCAGTCTACCTACATCGGCAGAATAGAGCGGCAGTTGAATAAAAGAGTTGCTGAACACATACCTCAATGGATCGACAAGATACTACATACAGGCGATGGGAGCCTAGTGGGGCAAACACACCGGAAGCTTCCCGCTTCATCAATTTCTAGGCATATGCTGGAAAGCGGTCATGTGATTGATAGAGACAGTGCCTTTCGCGTGTTGTTTAACACACAAAATACTCGCTTGTTAAAATTTGCCAGAAGCGATAATGATCAATCTACACAAGCCGAATTTTGTGCAAACAGAAAGTTAGTCATTTAAAAATTACTGTGGTAGACAAATGACACTGTGCGAACATGTGTATATTTCAGCTTGAAGGATTTATCTAGTTATTTTACTTTATGTTGTGTGAATTCTGCAGTATGTACCTGACGAGATGCAGCGAAATATGCCAGGCAATAAATAGTGATAACAAGGTCACCCGTAGTCAGTAGCTAGCTTGTCTCCCACTATGTGAATGCTGACAGTGATAACTAGTAGCTAGTTCTATCATGATTTTCAGTTGAGTATTTACTAACGAGACCACCACAGATAGATAGGCCCTTCAAAAACCAAATCTTATGGTACCTGAATGATGCTTGTATACTAATTCTAAGTAGAGATATTCGCATTTTTGTGAAGGTGTATCCTGATAAAATATTCACATGTTTGCCGTGACTTTGAAACTCTTCAGTGTGGCCATTGCCTCCACGCTACAAATCCTTGCATGGTTGTCTCAAACGGGTCATAGACTGATATGAAAACTGACCTCAAATATATGTTCCGTCGTGTTAAATGATAAAAATATGGTAACAGTATACAAATACATTATTAATCATCTTTAAACTTGTATTCTCTATAACTTTAGTAGTTCAAATTGCCCGTTTTGAGCCTGTCTGATCGATAATATGCGTCGCCGCCATCTTGGTGTTCCATTCAAAAAGACGAAACACTTAAGCAGAAATAATTTTTTTTCTACCACCATAGTTGACCATAATCAATAAAACTTTCCACATAAATGTAAAAATGAGTGCAGAATTTGAATATACATCTAAAAATATCATTCAATATAAATACACAAGCTCTAGAAAATAAAATTGCTTACTTTACGGCAAATAATTAAACCGGCACTCTTCCAAATAACGGTCCCTAGAAATAATTTCTTCTTCTTCTTCTTCTGCGTTCATCCGGAGTTTTTTTTTTCTTCGGACGTGATTGCGTTGTGCCTGTTTACAGCAGAGCTGCGCTCTTGTGCCGTTAGGCCGACACATCCGACTTCTGCGGGCATTTGCTGAGCGGGTTAAACTTCCCAGGGCAAGAAATAATTTGAGACCGTTATTTGGATGAGTGCCATTAAACCTGTTAAAAAGCCATGATAATTTCAACAAATCGCTGTGCACGGGATATTAGACTAATCTTTTCTGCAGAAGATAAGACGGTGTTTGTTAATGTCATGTGATATTTGAATGAATGAATGATGTAGGAAGCATGAATGGTCTGTACAGCAGCCATTTTTGGGGACGCAATTGATAAGTCCGGGGTGACGTGGTATATCACTTCCGGTTTCATTTTGGGTCGTGGCCCGATGGAAAATCCTATAACTAGTACACTAGTATCTGGCTTGTCTCCCGTTATGTGAATGCTGACAGTGATAACAAGGACACCAGTAGCTGGCTTGTTTTCCAAAGTTACAATCAACCAGAATCAAATCCATATTAATCAAAAGAAGTAATATTTTCCTTCACAAAAAAAGTAACTCGGGGATATGGATATTATTAGTAATGTCAAAGTTATCGAACTTTGCCCTCAGGTGGGGGGGGGGGGGGGTGTCTTGCGCTATTCCCTGCAACCAATGATTCACTTCCGGTTGTACCATGTCTGACTAGATTTGATTTATTCGAAAGCAGCATGGTACGACGAAAGGGGAAACTACTCTGATATTTGCAGTATAGGTCCTTCTGCTAACTGCCAAAAGTTTGAGGCCGAGAAACTGTTTTCTCTTGAATTTCTTGGAGTCTATTCACGAATAGTAAGCTAATTTGTCTTATAACTCCTGAAGTAAAAAGAAGTCTTAACTTTTTATTGCATTTTTGAATCCCCTGTTCAGTCTTACATAAATGTGAAGTTTCAACACAGCTGGGGGTTTGCTGGCATTCAGGAAAAATATTTAGTGACATGGCCGTCATAACACAAAATTCAAGATTGCGGCACCCATACAATAAACTATAGCGGACCTGTATTTATTTATAATTAGAACTGGTAATTTAACTACTAAAATTAAACAGAATACAAGTGTCATTTGTAGCAGTAATGTATCTGTGTACTTGTATAATATTTCAGCATTTGACGTGACTGAAAATAATTTTGAAAGCCAGTTTTCAGACCCGTCTGTAAACCTGTAAGTAGTGTAAGTAAGGAGTACTTTTTTTTCTAAACAGCGCAGCAGTACATAAATTAAAATGCTGGGGTTGACTGCTACATCCTGTGAAGGACATGCAATTTAATTTACTGTAAAATAAGTTATATGTTTTAAATAAGTTAGTATTTAATTATTAATTGCTCACTATTAGATACAGAACAGTGTAATTATAGAGCAGAAGTAGAAATCAATTTTAGTGAATATTTAATTATTTAATATTTTTATTTTTTATTATTTAATATTTTAATAATTAATTAACTGCTGCTTAATTTATGCAGCAGTTACAAACTTATTTACTTACATTAATGCATGATATTTAATCAACAAAAGAAAGCTGTCGCAATGCAGTTGGTACATTAAGACAATATGAGTACATTTTCATGAATTGTTCTTTCACTAATGACGAACATTTCACATGACATTTAATTAATATAAATGGGCAGCTATTTTTAACTATTAATTAGGTCACAGCACATCCTATCGAAAAGTCTTAAAAGTCGAGTGCATTTTTGTCAGAGACTCTGAGACTCTCGTGCTTTGTACGATGCTTTCGGCAGGCCGCCGTGCGGAAAGAGACCGAGCCATATGGGGTAAAACCTGGTGCAATGAAGTTGATCCTCTCAACATTCTATCAAAAGAGGAATGTGACCTTTACTTTCCTGTTACCAAAACGCACAATAAAATATACATCTTACCAGGTTTGTTAGCAATGTGACAGACTTTTAATGAATAATAAACAATTGGTGGCCATTTTTAATTAGGTCACAGCACATCCTATCGAAAAATAAATATGTCAAGTTAGGCCTTGCCACCCCGGACGCAATTATACATGGTACTACATTGTCTGTTTAAAAATAAACAAGCCACAGTAATAGAAGGCAAATAATACACAATTGGCGGCCATTTTAAATTGTTAATTAGGTCATGGCACATCCTATCCAAAAAAAAAAAAAATAATGTCAAGTTAGGCCTCGCCACCCCAGACGCAATGATATATGGCACCACATTGTCCATTTAAAAATAAACAAGCCACAGTAATAGAAGGCAAATAATACACAATTGGCAACCATTTAAAATTGTTAATTAGGTCGTGGCACATTCTATCGACAAATAAATATTATGTCAAGTTAGGCCTCGCCACACCGGACGCAATAATGACTCATTC
>JACEFZ010010589.1:0-10545 GCA_014155875.1 Cepaea nemoralis
ATCCTATCTATCTATCTATCTATCTATCTATCTATCTATCTATCTATCTATCTATCTATCTATCTATCTATCTATCTATCTATCTATCTATCTATCTATCTATCTATCTATCTATCTATCTATCTATCTATCTATCTATCTATCTATCTATCTATCTATCTATCTATCTATCTATCTATCTATCTATCTATCTATCTATCTATCTATCTATCTATCTATCTATCTATCTATCTATCTATCTATCTATCTATCTATCTATCTATCTATCTATCTATCTATCTATCTATCTATCTATCTATCTATCTATCTATCTATCTATCTATCTATCTATCTATCTATCTATCTATCTATCTATCTATCTATCTATCTATCTATCTATCTATCTATCTATCTATCTATCTATCTATCTATCTATCTATCTATCTATCTATCTATCTATCTATCTATCTATCTATCTATCTATCTATCTATCTATCTATCTATCTATCTATCTATCTATCTATCTATCTATCTATCTATCTATCTATCTATCTATCTATCTATCTATCTATCTATCTATCTATCTATCTATCTATCTATCTATCTATCTATCTATCTATCTATCTATCTATCTATCTATCTATCTATCTATCTATCTATCTATCTATCTATCTATCTATCTATCTATCTATCTATCTATCTATCTATCTATCTATCTATCTATCTATCTATCTATCTATCTATCTATCTATCTATCTATCTATCTATCTATCTATCTATCTATCTATCTATCTATCTATCTATCTATCTATCTATCTATCTATCTATCTATCTATCTATCTATCTATCTATCTATCTATCTATCTATCTATCTATCTATCTATCTATCTATCTATCTATCTATCTATCTATCTATCTATCTATCTATCTATCTATCTATCTATCTATCTATCTATCTATCTATCTATCTATCTATCTATCTATCTATCTATCTATCTATCTATCTATCTATCTATCTATCTATCTATCTATCTATCTATCTATCTATCTATCTATCTATCTATCTATCTATCTATCTATCTATCTATCTATCTATCTATCTATCTATCTATCTATCTATCTATCTATCTATCTATCTATCTATCTATCTATCTATCTATCTATCTATCTATCTATCTATCTATCTATCTATCTATCTATCTATCTATCTATCTATCTATCTATCTATCTATCTATCTATCTATCTATCTATCTATCTATCTATCTATCTATCTATCTATCTATCTATCTATCTATCTATCTATCTATCTATCTATCTATCTATCTATCTATCTATCTATCTATCTATCTATCTATCTATCTATCTATCTATCTATCTATCTATCTATCTATCTATCTATCTATCTATCTATCTATCTATCTATCTATCTATCTATCTATCTATCTATCTATCTATCTATCTATCTATCTATCTATCTATCTATCTATCTATCTATCTATCTATCTATCTATCTATCTATCTATCTATCTATCTATCTATCTATCTATCTATCTATCTATCTATCTATCTATCTATCTATCTATCTATCTATCTATCTATCTATCTATCTATCTATCTATCTATCTATCTATCTATCTATCTATCTATCTATCTATCTATCTATCTATCTATCTATCTATCTATCTATCTATCTATCTATCTATCTATCTATCTATCTATCTATCTATCTATCTATCTATCTATCTATCTATCTATCTATCTATCTATCTATCTATCTATCTATCTATCTATCTATCTATCTATCTATCTATCTATCTATCTATCTATCTATCTATCTATCTATCTATCTATCTATCTATCTATCCATCTATCTATCTATCTATCTATCTATCCTCATCTATCCATCTATCTATCTATCTATCTATCTATCTATCTATCTATCTATCTATCTATCTATCTATCTATCTATCTATCTATCTATCTATCTATCTATCTATCTATTTATCTATCTATCTATCTATCTATCTATCTATCTATCTATCTATCTATCTGTCTGTCTGTCTGTCTAGCTAACCTACCAACCTACCCTTCAGCTACTCGTTTAGCCTCCTACTGATCCACCCATCCACCTATACGTCCGTCCGTCCGTCATTCTGTCTGTCTGTTTATTTTAATATCGATCTCAACATATACCAACCAAGCAATCTGTTTGTCTCTCTGCCTGTTTATATGTCTGGCTGTCTGCGTCTTTGTCTTTTCATCTGTCGGTCTCTCTATTCTGGTTACAGCCGTCTCTTGCCTTTCTATCTGAATGTATATGTCTGACTCAACGGCTCTGTATGTGTTTGTCTCTCATTCCCATCGTTCCCCGCTCTCTCTTTTTCTCTCAATCTCTCTCTCTTTCTATCTCTCTCCCTCGCGCACTTCCCCTTTCTCTTTCTCTCTCTCCTCCTCTCACTCCCTCTCTCTCCCTCTCTCCCTTCTTGTCTCCCTCTTTCTCTACCAATCTCTATCTTGTCTCTCTCTGTCGCTCTCCCATTTCTTTCTCTCTCTTTCTCTCTCTCTCTCTCTCTCTCTATTTCCACCCCCTCTCTTTCTCTCTTTCTCTCCCACCCCTCTCGCTCCATCTCTCTCTCTCTCTTCTCTCTTCCTCTCTATTTTTCTTTCTCTCCCTCTCTCTTTTTTTCTCTCTCTCCCTCTCACTCCCCCTCTCTATCTTTCTCTTTCTTACTCCCAACATCTCTCTCTCTCTCTCTCCTCTCTCTCTCTCTCTCTCCTCTCTCTCCTCTTCTCTCTTCTCTTTGTTTGTCTCTTACACTTGATTATCTAAATTGCCCCTAATGAATGTGTCGATTTTTTTTTTTTTTGGGGGGGGGGGGGGGGACTATGAAATTATGAAATGTCATGCTGTCCAAAGCTAGCAAGACAGACGAATCAAGGACAAGACTATCGTCTATCTATGCTTATTGAGTGTTGTGAAAACGTAGTTAGATTATTATTTCTGTCGCAACAATCTTATACACGCAAACACATAAACATCCACACATACACACACGTATATAGTATGGACAGGCATTACTGTAATTTGTTTTTTTTTATTGAAGATGTTTGGAAATAAATTAAAAGAAGCTAAAGTAGAATCTAAAACACAATGTATATGTATGCGGCCCATCACATTAATGGTACTTGTTTGTTTCTGATCTACCAGTACTATAATCACTTACTTATATCATATATTCTGTCCCTCTTTCAACTGTCTTTTCACTGATATGGTACCTTCGTGCGTGAGTGTGTGTGCGTGCGTGCGTGCGTGTGTGTGTGTGTGTGTGTGCGTGCGTGCGTGCGTGTGTGTGTGTGTGAGAGAGAGAGAGAGAGAGAGAGAGAGAGAGAGAGAGAGAGAGAGCGAGCGTGTGAAGTCAATAAGTAAGTCACAAATGGCTGTAGACAAATACCTAAATACATTAACAACTTGAAACCAGTTTATTTTTATTCATACATTGTCCCTTTATTTCTCAACATAATTCACACCAACATTGATGCACTTATCTCATCGTTTTATCACTCTTCCCAAACTGGCTGTATAGACGTGCGTGCTATGTTTTCTAAACCGGGTCTTCACTTCACATGCAACTTCGGCGTCATTCGCGAAATGTCTCCCACCAAGATGGGTTTTCAGTGAACCAAAAAGGTGGAAATCGCTAGAAGCTAAGTCGGGGCTGTAAGGTGGATGTTCCAGAACTTCCCACCTTAGTTGGTTAATTTTCTCATGAGTTAATCGAGCCGTACGTGGTCTGGCATTGTCATGAAGAAGCAGCACTCCTCTAGTCAGCAGTCCTGGACGTTTTCATCGAATTGCATCATGAAGTATCGATAGAACTTCACAGTATGATTCAGAATTCACATTGTCACCTTTCTTCTTGAAATTGGTTAAAAGCACTCTTTGACAATCCCAGAACACTGTCAGCATAATCTTCCCTGCTGATGGCGTAACCTTGAATTTTTGGACACAAGGCGAAGAAGCATGTTTCCATTGCATTGAAGCACGCTTTGATGCGGGCTGGTAGTCAGCATAAACAGGAAGCATTTCCTTATGCATGTCCATTGCAGGCAGTCCTTTTGCCCCAAAAAAATAAATAAAGCACAACAGCACGTTGCTCTTTGGTTGTACACTCTGTAAGTACAGTCGCCATTTAGTTTATGCGATGCGCATGCGCATGAGACACTTAGCGCCACTTGACGAATGGGAATATAAAGTCCGATGTTGCTGTCACCTAATGACGCCTGTAGAAAACACCAACTACATTTACCTGCCAACCCACAGGACTGTGTGACTTACTTATTGACTCGCCCGCGCGAGTGTGTGTGTGTGTGTGTGTGTGTGTGTGTGTGTGTGTGTGGACATATGTGTGTGTCTGTGTGCGTGTTTGTGTATGTGTCGGTGTCTGTGGCTAAAGGTAGTGAGTACTGTTCTACAATTGGCAGACAACAAGAGTCGAGCGTTCAAAATCTCCCACACGTCATTTAGAAGGATATCGTTTTGCGTTGATACCAAGGACATGAGCGCCAGCTGTTAATAAAGGAAAGAAAGTAATTGTAAACCACTGTCTAGTAAATAGGAAACAACCAATATATGCTGGTGTTGATGTCAACGTCCTGTAAAGGACATGCAACTACAAACGTACATGCATATCAGGTGTCTGACCAAGAGCAGGCGTTGACGATCATGAACTCGCCGGTCCTGCAAGTCATCTAAAATGTTAATAACTATTGGTGCTAGCTGCATTTGTGTGGGCCCTAACTATTTAATCACTCCACGGGCATCTTTTTTCTGTCTTTCTTCTGTCATCCTTGCCTTGTCTTTTCTCTCTCAAAAGACTAATTCATTTTTCTATGCCACCTCGTTTAATGTAGTCCCCACATATCTCATGTTTCTTCTGTATCTTTTTTGTTTTGTTTTGAAATTCGTTCGTTCGCTTTTAACTCTTGTGTAGTCCATACACATGCTACTACGTCTTGTGTACTGAACTAATCTATTTCTTATTGTTTTGAATAGCTGTAAATTAGTACTGTCAATTCATTCGTGTGTCTTTTTCTCACTTTCCAGCGTATTCTTAAAATGTATCTAAAATACTATAGCACCATTATCTCATGTTTCACAACATTGTGTTTTATTACCCAGTATTCCCATCCTTACAGGAAAAAAACAGACCACACACAGCATTTCAGTAAGCGAATCTTTCTGAAAGGCGGGATGTTTATATTTTTCATAATGCTTGGATATGTTAGTAAAAGAGAATTTAAATTACATTTTCAATTAAAATTTGTCCATCCATCCGTCCTTCCCTCCCTCCCTTCCTCCCTCCCTCCATCCATCCATCTATCCATCTATCCATCTATCCATCTATCCATCCAGCCATCCATCCATCCATCCATCCATCCATCCATCCATCCATTCATCCATCCATCCTCCCACCCATCCATCAATCCAGCCGTCTGTCTGCCTCTCTCTCTTCACACACACACACACACACACACACACACACACACACACACACATATATATATATATGTGTGTGTGTGCGTGTGTGGTGAATGTGAGTGTGCGCGTGTGATGTGTGTGTGTGTGTGTGTGTGTGTGTGTGTGCGCGCGTGTGTGTGAAGTTAAAAATTACAGCAAAATTCGAACAATACTTTCAATACGTTAATGCTGATTTGATAGTCTGTCTTACGGCTTCTGTTAGGTTCTGCTGGAGGTTCTGCTAAATGTTCTGCTGGATGTTCTGCTAAATGTTCTGCTGGATGCTCTGCAAGGTATCCTGCAATAGGTTCTGCTAGATGTTCTCCTAGATGTTCAGCTAGATGCTCTGCTAAATGTTCTGTTAGAGTTTCTGCTAGATATTCTGCTAAATGTTGTGCTAGATGTTCTACTAGATGTTCTACTATATGTTCTGCTAGAGGTTCTGTTAATGTTCTACTAAATGTTCTGCTAAATGTTCTTCTAGATGTTCTGCTAGATGTTTTGTGATAGATTCTTCTAGATGTTCTGCTAAATTTTCTGTTAGAGTTTATGCTAGATGCTCTGCTGTACGTTGCGCTAGAGTTCTACTAGAGCAGTGGTTCTCAACCGGTGGGGAATTCCCCCCCCCCCCCCAGGGGGGAATTTGAGGGTTTTCAGGGGGGGGGGGAATGAAGACATTGTCAAATTGGCTTCAGGACCACACAAAACATGATCGGGATATTAAGCGTACTCGTGACGTTAAATCTCCCGATTATTTCAAGATCGCGTTAATACAAGAACCAATTACTTGATATTGTTTTCCCTCCATAATATACGGTTCTTTTCCTTCTACCTAGCCTCTATGATTTAGGTTGCCGTATTTTACCAGAGATTTTATTTGCGGTAACTTACGTTTTTTTTTTTTTGTTATTGCTTCTCCGTTTTAATGAGGTTTAGAGTACTCATCATGTTAAATTTCCCGATTATATAAAGATCGCATTACATCAGACACCGATTACCGAGATCCCTCCATTGTTTACGAATCTACACGTCTTAGCTTTTCAAATTATTATTTTTGCGGAGGTAAGGAGACTGTTTTTAAGACATAAGTTGACTCGTGGATATATATATATATATATATATATATATATATATATATATATATATATATATATATATATATATATATATATATATATATATATATATATATTGCATATCCTATTTACAGGGCATTGCAGTCAACACCAGCATTTTACAGCTGCTGTTGATGTCTGACAAGTTCAGTGGTTTGCTATTGCTTTCTGAACGTCCAGCTCACATACTTTTCCATAAGAAACTGATGCAACGCGATCCTGCTGGCGAATCTCGCGCAGCTGTGTTTCGTACCTGGGTATACGGGATTACGAACAGCGTCCTTAACTCCATCAGGGAGACAGGCATATATATATATATATATATATATATATATATATATATATATATATATATATATATATATATATATATATATATATACACACACACACGTCTGTGGGTGTTTATGTGTGTTGATCTTGACTTTATCGTTTTATATTTATAGAATCTGAAGCCCATGATTAGTGTCAAGAAACGAAAGTATGACCTGTCTAATTTGAATTATGGATTCACAAATATCGTCATCAACGGAGAAGAACGACCTCAGTGTGTTATTTGTAGTAAAAGTTTGTCAAATGATTCTATGAAACCGACACAGTTGAGGAATCATTTGTTGAATGTTCATCCTCAATACAAGGACAAGGACAAAACCTATTTTGAACGTCTTGGGAATGCTGTCAAAAGGATGAGACTGGATTTAACAGGGGCATTCCAAGAAACAAACCAAAAGGTTACTGAAGCTTCCTATGTCGTAGCATTGGAGATAGCGAAGCAGAAAAAACCACATACAATCGGGGAATCTTTGATCAAACGTCTCAAGATGGTGGAAATTGTGTTGGGAAATGAAGCAGAGAAAAACTTGCAGCGGTTTCACTATCAAACGACACTGTTCAAAGGAGGATCACCGATATGGCCAATGACATCAAGGATCAAGTTGTGCAAGAGATCAAGTCTGCAGCATTTGGGCTCTATTCAATTCAAATTAATGAATCGACTGATGTGGCATCGTGTTCTCAGTTGATAGTGTTTGCAAGGTATGTGCATTCAGGATCATTTAAAGAAGAACTTCTTTTTTGTTCTCCTCTTGAAACAACTACCATGGCCTCTGATATCTTGGAAAAGGTTTCATCTTTCCTTGAATCAGAAAATCATTTATGGGATAATATGTGTTGGTGCTGTACAGATGGAGCACCAGCTATGTTGGGGACCAAACCAGGATTTCAAGTTAGTGTGAAGAAACGTGCCCCAAAAGTGAAAGGCATTCATTGCATGATCCATCGTCAAGCACTGGCCTCCAAAACACTTCCAGCTCCTTTGGGGAAGGTTTTGGATCAAACCAGTCCAGATAGTGAATTTTATCAAAGGAGGAGCTCTCAACTCACGGCTTTATAAGCAGTTATGCGTTGACATGGATGCAGGCCACCATTTGCTTCTTTTCCACAGCAAATGTTCGATGGCTGTCAAGAGGAAATGTAACTGCGCGAGTATATGAGCTGAGAGACGAGCTCAAATTATTTATTGAAGTTCAGGGTAAGATGGACTTTTTCGCCTGGCTGGATGATGAGGAATGGATCATGCGCCTTGCCTATTTAGTTGATATTTTTGAGCAGTTGAATAAACTCAATCTTCAGATGCATGGAAGGAATACAAATATCATACAATTTGTGGATGTCTTGAGAGCTTTTATGAGCAAGCTGTAAAACTGGAAAAGAAAGGTCAATATGACAAATGTTGCAATGTTTGAGAAGCTGTCATCCGTTCTCGTTGTTGATGGTAAAGACCAAGTACTTCCACACTTTGCAAAAAATGAAATTGTGCAGCATTTGACAGCGCTAGAAAATGAATTTGAGCAATATTTTCCTGAACTTAGTGATGATGAGCTGGATTTGGTGCGAAACCCATTCAAATTATCAGTTGAAAAAGTTTCTGATGATTGTCAAGATGAATTTCTGGAGCTGAAAAATGATTCGGGGGCAAGGGATGTGTTCAGTGAGAAACCAATCACGGAATTTTGGCCTTTAATGTGTGGTTCATACCCAAAAGTGGCAGAAAAAGCAATCCGTGCATTGCTTCCATTTGTGGCAACATATCTTTGTGAGTCAGGCTTTTCAGCTCTGCTAGAAATTAAAACGAAACGACGCAACAGATTAGATGTTGAAAACGATCTCCGTTGTGCCCTTTCAAGCACTCCTCCGCGTATTTCAGAATTGTTGCGGGAAAAACAATCACAGTGTTCTCATTGATTACAATTTTCATTTAAATTATGAATCTACAATATCCAGGTTTTGTAATGAGCGTTTTGTTTGATGAAGCACAATTTTCTGGCATCCTGGTGTCGTATATTAAGCTACAATTCTTTGACGTTTTAATTGTTTGTTTATTGTAGTATGATTAATGTGGTGTTTTAATAAAATATTGCGAATGTAAAAATGCTTCTATTTAAGTTTTAATATTCATCAGCATATTCATTTGCTATTAACTGTAGAAAACTACACTATAAAATGTATCTTTACATGTGAAGGTTATGTACAACTATGGAAGAAAATAAGTATTTTCACTATTATAGGCATGTTATTTTTAATGCACCTTTTGAGGCTGACAAATTTGGAAAGTTGGAAAAGGGGGGGGGGGGGGGGGGGGGGGGGGGAATGACGTTCTGAAAATATGGTGAAGGGGGGAATGGGCCAAAAAGGTTGAGAACCACTGTGCTAGAGGTTCTGCTAGATGTTCTGCTACATATTCTGCTGGAGTATTCTAATTCTTCTGCTAAATGTTCTGCTAAATGCTATGCTGAATTTTCTGCTAGATGTTCTGCTAAATGTTCTCCTCAATGTTCTGCTAGAGGTTCTGATAGATGTTCTGTTAAATGTTCTGCTATAAGTTCTGTTAGATGTTCTGCTATAAGTTCTGTTAGATGTTCTGCTAGATGTTCTGTTAGATGTTCTGCCACATGTTCTCCTAGATGTTCTGCTAAATGTCCTCTACCTCCTAGTCGTTCAGCTAAATGTCCTCTTAGATGTTCTCCTAGATGTTTTCCTAGATGTTCTGCTAAATGTTCTCCTAAAGGTTCTTCTAGATGTTCTTTTAAATGCTCTGCTAGATGTTCTGCTAAATGTTCTGCTAGAGTTTCTACAATATATTTTGCTAAACGTTCTGCTAGATGTTCTGCTAAACGTTCTGCTAGATGTTCTGCTAGATGTTCTGCTAAATGTTCTGCTAGATGTTCTGCAAAATGTTCTGCTAGATGTTCTGCTAAATGTTCTGCTAGATGTTCTGCAAAATGTGCTGCTAGATGTTTTGCTAAACGTGCTGAGAAGGTTCTGCTAAACGGTGTGCTTGATGTTCTCCTAGATGTTCTGCTAGATATTCTGCTATATATTCTGTAATATATACTGCTAAATGTTTTGGTGGACGTTCTCCTAGTTGTTTCTGATAATTCAGATCTAATTACCCCTTTTAGTGATCACACTTAGGAATCTAATCTTGTTGTTTATAACCGCTGTTATACTAATAAGATTAGTGCTGAACTCCCCTGGCGTTCACTTCAATCTCAATTCACGCTGTTATACTCCGAACAGTTGTTAACTCTTCTCACCTCAATCTCTATACAAGCTGTTATACTTCGAACAGTTGTTAACTCTTCTCACCTCAATCTCTATACAAGCTGTTATACTTCGAACAGTTGTTAACTCTTCTCACCTCAATCTCTATGCAAGCTGTTATACTACACAGTGGTTTCAGTTTAACACCCAATTCTAAGAGCTGCTTTGTTTTAACTCCCATAAGTATGTTGGGTACGGTTGGGGAAAGGACTTAATGTTATGAGGACGAGTGAGCATATTGAATTCCGGATTATTTTTGTACTGGCACACATTCTTTGCACAAGCAGTAACTTCCCTAGAGAAAAGTGTCGCGGACTTAACAATGAAGT
>JACEFZ010010591.1:7500-10324 GCA_014155875.1 Cepaea nemoralis
ATGTTGGTAATGATGAGGGAGTTAGTGATGATGATGATGGCGAGGATGGTGTTAGTGTTGATGATGATATTAGTGATGATAAGGATGTTAGTGATGAAGATGGTGAGGAAGTTAGTGATTATGATGATTGTAATGATGATAATGATTTTAATGATGATGTGGCTGTTGGTAATGACGAGGAAGTTAGTGATGATGATGGCGAAGAAGATGTTAGTCTTTATGACAATGTTAGTGATGATGATGATGATGATGATGATGATGATGATGATGATGATGATGATGATGATGATGATGATGATGATGATGATGATGATAGTGATGACGATGACGATGACATTAGTGATGGTGATGATGTTAGTGATTATGATAGTGATGGCAGTGACGATTATGATGTTAGTGACGATGATATTAATGATGATTATGATATTAGTGATGATCACGATGAGGGTAGTGATGATGTTGATGTTAGTGACGCTGATGACAATGATGATGATGATTATGATGTTGGTGATTATGATAACAATGATGATGATGATGTTGACACTGTGAACAGCTGCCACTCCGGCCTGAGGTAAACAGACGGAAACCATTCTGGTGACAAATGTAGGTATCATGTTACGCCTATTTTGCAAAACACTTAATTAGTACTTTATCTGGGTTGGCGAATGGCCATTTTACTTGTATTTCGGCGTGTGTGCGTGTGAACGCGTATCTGTGTGTATTAATGTGTGTGTGTGTGTGTGTGTGTGTGTGTGTGTGTCCAGGCGTGCATGTGTGTGTCTGTGTGTAAGTGTTTGTCTGTGTATGTGCGAATGCACGTATGTGCATGTGTGCGTGTATCTATTATATGAGTGTATGTGTGTGTGTGTGTGTGTGTGTGTGTGTGTGTGTGTGTGTGTGTGTGTGTACGAGCGCGAGCATTTTGCGTGGGTGTGGGTGTGCGCGCACGTGCATGTATGTGGGTGTATGCGTGTTACATCAAATCAGACGCTAATTCAACTTTAATGGTTCACTGGTCTCTGGCAATCTATTTCTCCATCTCTCTCTCTCTCTGTTTATCTTTATCTATCTCTTTATCGCTCTTCCTCTCTCCCGCTTTCTCTATCTATCTTTATCTCTCCCCGGGTGGCTCTGTTTATCTCTCTCTTTACCTCTCTCTCTCCTCTTCGCCTCTCTCGCCTCTCCTTTTTAACAAAGCCAAATTAGTGAATAAAATTATATCTGAAAATACCCCAGAGTATCTTCTACCGTTAATTAAATCTAATGCAATGATCAGTAAGCGCTTAAATTTATTACAGCTTCCTAAGCCTAGATTGGACTTATACAAAACTTGTTTCGCATATTCTGGTGCTCACTTGTGGAATAGCCTTCCACCAGAACTGAAAACACCAATGAGTCCCTACACATTCAACCGAAAACTCTTTCAATACTTACTTCATACCGACTATATGCCTCCATAAGTCACCTACTAGTATCATTTTTCCACTATCATTCTTCACTGTATGTGTGTGAGCGAGACAGTGGGTGAGAGAGTGAGTGAGAAAGAGTGTGAGTGGAAAAATTAGTATGAGTGAGAGTGAGAGAGTATGCATGAGCTTGTGCCTGAGTGAGTGTAAAAGTGAGTGAGTGTTTGGACATATGTGTGAGAGATTTAGTTAGAGAATGAGTGAATCTGAGAGAGTGGGTGTGTTGTGTGTCTGCCTGTCTGTGTGATAGAGTGTGAAAGTTAGTGAGTGAGTGTGAGTTAGAGAGTCATCGAGTAAATGAGTGAGTAAGGGAGCGTGAGTGAGTGAGAGATAATTTGTGGGTATGCGTGTATGTGCGCGAATGAGTGAGTGTGAGAGCGAGTGAGTGAGTAAAAGAGAGAGCGTAGGTGAATGAGAGAGTGCATGAGAAAGTGTGATGTATGTGTGTGCATGTCTGGATGTGTATGGGTGTATATGTGTGTGCATGTCTGGATGTGTATGGGTGTATATGTGTGTACATGTGTGTATCTGTGTGTGACTCTATGTGTATGTCTGTACGTGTGTTAAGGTGTGCGTTCATGTGTTTATATGCATATGCGTGTGTGTATGTGTGTATGGATGAGTGTGTGTGTGTGTGTGTGTGTGCTCGTGTATGTATTGTATATCTTTGTATGTGTAAGTGTGCATGCATGCATTGTATGCGAGAGAGTGTCTATTCGGGTGTTATGTGAGTACGTGTGAGTAAGTATATGGATGTGTGCAGGTTGTGTGTATTGCGTGGGTATGATGTGTGTGGGTGTGTGTATGTACCTGTGTGTGTGAGAGAGAGAGAGAGAGAGAGAGGAGAGGAGAGAGAGAGAGGAGAGAGAGAAGAGAGAGACGGAGAGAGAGAGAGAGAGAGAGAGAGAGAGAGTTGAGCGCACGCATGTCATCTAACATGCTGATCCATATGTTTTGTGTATTCTCATTTCTTTTCATATTATCATTTTGATGCACTTTATTTTAACATGCATATAATTACTTCATGTAAATTACAGTAAAGCAAGTGAGAGAGTTAGTGAGTGTAAGTGAGAGAGAGAGAGTGAATGAGTGTGAGAGTGTGTGTATGTAAAAAAGAGAGAGAGAGAGAGAGAGAGAGAGAGAGAGAGAGAGAGAGAGAGAGAGAGAGAGAGAGAGAGAGAGATTTGAGCCCACACCATGTCCTGTAACATGCTATTCCATATTTTTCATGTATTCTCATCTTTCATATTACGAGGTATCGTTTAATACCACCTGATTGTCCTGTAACATGCCATTCCATATTTTTTTTTTTTTTTAAATTCCCATCTTATCATTTTGTATGCCACTTGAAAAAATTT
>JACEFZ010010592.1:0-125000 GCA_014155875.1 Cepaea nemoralis
CGTGGTCATAGAGTGGGCACCACTGGATTCTTGAACGGTTCGGCCCGCTGAACGGGCTGTAAATGCCCACGCACTTCTCTGCTGCTTTACCACAGATCCATCTGTATAGATGAGCACTTCGGGGCTATCTGAGTGTTCGTAGATGAGCGCGTTAACCTCTGCATTGACAGCGGCAGGGTTCTGCTCTCTGCACCGTCTGTCGAGTGTGATAATGCAGGAGAAAGTGCACTTAAAAGCTGGAGGCACCGGCACCCATTCCTTGGCGGGGTTGATACTGGTAAGACTGCAGACCTGTCTGACGACATCTTCCGCCCGACCCATCCATGATTTGCCCCTCTTTAGCATGTCACCCTTTTCTCTGAATATAGCGTCATGCAGAGGGTGCTGCTCATCTGCACTTATTTTTAAGTATGCACGAGCTCTCCAGATCTTGATCCTGTGTTCCATTGTCGGGAAGTCAAGGAGGTATCTCATTGCTACACAGCTGGTGTCTCTCGTGCAGCCCAAAATGATGCGCATGGCTTCGTTTTGTACCTTTTCAAGTCTTTCAATCTGTGTAGGGCTGACAGTGAGGATGGCCAGGGCATACTCGATGCGTGAAAGCACAAGTCCTTGGAACTGAAGTATTAGCAGTCTTTGCTCGATATTGGCGGTCGCCATGACTCTCATTGCTGACAAACCTTTTTGAGCCTTCGTTATGACATAATCGACATGATCTCTGAAGGACAGGCTACGATCAAGCCTCACGCCAAGATATGTCATTGACTGGGTTCTACTAAAACTGCTCCCATCCATTCTTACTGCCGGCAGGTCTGTTTTCACAATATGGTTGTTTAGTGAGAACCATGTAATCGTTGCCTTTGCAGGGTTGACAAGGGCATGGCATCAGCACACCATGAGGAAATTCGATCTAGTTTGCCCTGCATATCATTGGCAACCGCCTGTCTATCTCGACCCTGTCGATACACGAGGATGTCGTCAACGAATGACAGAGTCCTACCCCTCCCGTCCAACTGTTGTTCAGTGATTGGCACCGTATACACGTTGAATAGTACTGGTGACAGTGGTGAACCCTGCGGCAATCCTGGACATATCGTTATCGGCTCAGAAGACCAACTCCCGCATCTTAGCACCACCTTCCTTTGGAGCAGAACTGCAGCTATCCATCGTACAAGGTGAGGGTGCACTTTCAGTCTGCGAAGGTGAGGGAAGGTGATGTGACAGTGAAGGGAAGGTGATGGGGGAGGGAAGGTGATGGGGGAGGGAAGGTGACGGGGGAGGGAAAGTGACAGGGGAGGGAAAGTGACAGGTGAGGGAAGGTGATGGGGAAGAGAAAGTGATGTGAAAGGGAAGGTGATGGGGAAGAGAAGGCAATGAGGAAGGGAAGATGATGGGAAAGGGAATGTGATAGAGAAGGGAAGGTGATAGGGTGACAGAGGAGGGGATTTGACATGGGAGGGAAGGTGATGGGGGGGGGGGGGAGGTGATGGGGAGGGAAGGTGGCAGGGGAGGTAAGGTGACAGGGTGAGGGAATGTGACAGGGGAAGGGAAGGTGACAGGGTGATGGGGGAGGGGATTTGACATGGGAGGGAAGGTTACAGGGAGGGAAGGTGATGGGGGGGGGGGTGGTGATGGGGAGGGAAGGTGGCAGGGGAGGGAATGTGACAGGGGAAGGGAAGGTGACAGGGGAGGGAAGGTGACAAGGAAAGGGAAAGTGATGGGGAAGGGTAGGTGATGGGGAAGGGAAGGTGATGGGGAAGGGAATGTGATGGAGAAGAAAAAGTGATGGGAAAGGGAAGGTGATGATGAAGGGAAGGTGATGAAGAAGGGAAGGTGATGGGGAAGGGAAGGTGACAGAGAAGGGAAGATGACGGGGAAGGGATGCTGACGGGGAAGAGAAGGTGACAGAGAAGGGTAGGTGACAGGGAAGGGAAGGTGATGGGGAAGGGAAAGTGACAGGGAAGGGAAGGTGACTTAGAATATGTGACTTAGAATATGTGAAGGCCAAACATACAGTAGTGAATGTATCTGCTGTGGACTTGACTAGCTTGAACAGAGTTTTGTTGTAATTTATTTATTTTTGTTTTAGATTGATTGATTGATTGATCTAGGAACCGACATCACAGCATTCGGGACATTCCCATAAGCGCTCCGTCTCCATCCTCAGCAACCAGCGAAGAGTTCCAACACTAATAGTTCCAGTAGCAATCTGATTATATGTCCGTCTCGCCTTTCCTCTGAGGATCGAGCGTCGGCCAGATATTTTGTTCTACCCTCCTGGATTATAATTGAGACATATAGTTTAGCATGAGTGTATGGTTTGTTTTCTTGCAATGATCTAGTCTACAGCCTACAGCAAGGTTACTTTACTGACGTTGGAACATCTTATTCCTTGATCTTCTATACCTTTATGATAACTAACATGACCCTGTGTCAAATTATTCTTATAACAGCTGTAACCATAAAATAAACCAAAACACTGACAACTATTAATATTAATAATTAATTATTGTCAAATGGTCTCTGATGGATTAGATGAGTGACTTACTTTCCACTGCCACAAACACCCATGACTACAAGAACGACCATGTTTGCTCGATGATGAAAGTCGTATTAAGCGAGGCTAGTGTACTATCTTGATGCGGAAATAAACAGTTGTGCTGTCGCATCCACGACAAAACCACAAGTTAATCGAGTTCAGCTCCAAGAATCAAGACAACACCATCATTGTGGGGACCCTTACTCTTACTATAAACACATAACCTTTGAACTTTGAACTGACACCAGGCGTGCACGACATAACACGGATATACTGTTACAGAAACAACCTGGGCATGCTGTACTCACTGACCCAAGCATAGATTAATAAACTAGAGCTGCTGTTGTAGGACCAGGTTGGTGAGTACGACGTGCAGCAGGCCAGGGGGACAGACAGACAGACACAATTGTCAACCTCCGGCCATGACCCGGGCAGGTAGCAGACGTCAGGCCGGTCACGTGACCGCAGACTGCCATCTTGTACAGTGTACACAAGCCGCGGCTCTATGTCCGCCCCGAGTCTCTGTCTCCGCCCCGGACTACACTCACGATAACAACACGATAGTCGCATTCGCTGTCTCCAGTCATTGTTTCACCTCTCAGCCGCCGTCATGTCTATTTTACGGAAGAAAAATAAAAATGACGCGTTTACAGAGTATACGTGCAGTATTCGTTTCTTGGACGACAGCGAAACCACACAGCTGACGTTCAAGGTAAGCCAAGCTCAATCAATTAAAATTAATAAAATGAATGACGAACGTAAATAAATATTAAACTGTCCTTCTCCGTCATTTATCAGTCAGTGAATGTGTTAGGATCGCTTCGTCCTGGTCTGTGTCATCATGAGGTGTTGGCCAACAAGTAGAAGACCTCACAGAGCGGGCGTCAAGCCCGACAGATTGAATTAGTGTAATAAATATTGATTATATTTAGTTGATTGCGAGGAAAATAAGCAGTAAGTCAAATAAAAACAAGAATTAGAAAGTCAGTTTGAATGATTTTATAGTACACTGCAGAACCTGATAAAGCGAACTCACCCGGGACACAAGAAAAAATTCTTATAGGAAATTCCTATTATAAGAGTTCAAGTTTATATGTAACTAGCTGACCCGGGGCTTCCCAGTCATCTCATTTAATTAGGGTTAGGGTTAGGGGAGCATCTCATTTAATTCATATAAATAGTCATGTAAGCTCCCGTACCCGTTCTCGATTATCTATCTGTCTGTCTGTCCTATCTGTCTGACCCGGCCCGGCTTCGCCCAGGCCCATGGTGGGGAGCATCTAATTTAATTCATATAAGTAGTCCATATAAGTTCCCGGTCCCGAATGTCTGTCTGTCTGTCTGTCTGTCTGTCTGTCTGTCTGTCTGTCTGTCTGTCTGTCTGTCCTGTCTGGTTGTCTGTCTGTCTGTCTGCCTGCCTGTCAGTCTGACCTGGCCCGGCTTTGCCCAGCCCCTGGTAGGGAGCATCTCATTAATTCATATAAGTAGTCCATATAAGCTCCCGTTCTCGACTATCTATCTGTCTGTCTGACTGGCTATTATTATTATTATTGAAAGATCTTTACATCTTCCCCCAACAATTAACTTGGGTAAATGGAGCGGGCGGCAGCAGCAGCAGCAGAAGAAAAAGAAGGAGGAGGAAGAAAGGAGGAGGAGAGGGGAGGAGGAGGAGGAGCAGGGGGAGGAGGAGGGATGAGGAGGAGGGAGGGGGGGGAGGAGGAGGTGGAGGGGGAGGATGAAGGGAGGAGGGGGAGAGGGGAGGAGGATGAGAGAGGAAGAGGGGGAGGAGGTAGAGGAGAAACGGAGGAGGAGGATTAGGAGGAAGAGGAGGGGAGGAGGAAGGAAGGGGAAGGAGGAAGGGAGGGGGAGGAGAGAAGGGAGGGGGAGGAGGAAGGCAGGAGGAGGGGGAGGAGGATTATAACGCATATGTAGATAACTGTAGCAAAAAGGTCCACCTATTTGAGAAATATGCAACAATTTTACATATATAGCAATACTATTAAAAGTTATGTCCCCTCGCTAAATATCAATTATAATGTAAATTAATATTAAATAATATTAAGGTAAATAATTGCTTGTACACTATCAAACTATGACAGTTGGCAGCACGGGAATGAGAGGAAGACTGTATAGAAAATTTCATCTCAATCGGATGGACCGTTTGCGAATGCATAAATAACATACAGACATACATACAGACATACATACAGACATACTACATCGCCTTTTATATATATATAAGATATATTAGTAATGCATTTAGTAAAACTTAGAATACAATATTATTCTTCACAACAGAAATTCACCACATCTGATAGTTGCCTTAAGCCATTTGCTTGAATGATGATGATGAGATTGATAGGTGTGATAACAGGAGTAATATTATTATTGTGTATTTATGACACTGGTGTACAATTACAAGTGTAATATATGAAACAGCATGTAACAGTATTTGACTATTTCAGCCAAGTAGTTCTGTTCACCAAGGCTGACTTTTGTGAGCTTTAAGCCTTGTTAGTGTGCAGGGATTACTAGGGATTTCCTTCACTGAATGTGTCATGTTTCGGGGATTTCCTTCACTGAGTGTGTCATGTTTCTAAGGATTTCCTTCACCTGAATGTGTCATCTGTCTAGGGATTTCCTTCACTGAATGTGTCATGTTTCCGGGGATTTCCTTCACTGAGTGTGTCATGTTTCTAAGGATTTCCTTCACCCAATGTGTCATCTGTCTAGGGATTTCCTTCACTGAATGTGTCATGTCTCTAAGGATTTCCTTCACCGAATGTGTCATGTCTCTAAGGATTTCCTTCACTGAATGTGTCATGTCTCTCCTTCACTGAATGGGTCATGTCTCTAAGGATTTCCTTCACTGAATGTGTCATGTCTCTCCTTCACTGAATGGGTCATGTCTCTAAGGATTTCCTTCACTGAATGTGTCATGTCTCTCCTTCACTGAATGGGTCATGTATCTAAGGATTCCTTCACTGAATGTGTCATGTCTCTAAGGATTTCCTTCATTGAGTGTGTCATGTCTCTAGGGATTTCCTTCGCTGAATGTGTCATGCTCATTTGTTGTCCATTGAATATCAACAGTTAACTGTCATTTACTGCCAATATAGTACCTTGTGGTGTTTGGCATGGGGGGTCTTTGAGCCTGAGGAATTAAGGCTACCTGGCTAGTGCAGTCGCCGCGAACTGTGCAGGTTAGGATTTTCTTTTTGGCCCACTCAGAAAAAAAATCCCACACCTTACAGAAGATTTGAACCCGGGTCTCCCGAAGGAGAATCCGGCATTCTAGCCACTCGGCCAGTCGCTACACTGTCAACGGTTGTGACAGTGATATCCAGACCTTGTCCTCAGTGTCCTCTATGACATGCCAACCTGTCACATTGTCTCTATGACATGCCAATCTGTTACATTGTCTCTACATATCTATGACATGCCAGCCTGTCACATTGTCTCCACATATCTATGACATGTTACATTGTCTCTACATATCTATGGCATGCCAACCTATTACATTGTCCCTACATATCTATGGCATGCCAACCTATTACATTGTCCCTACATATCTATGGCATGCTAACCTATTACATTGTCATACATGTTCCACAACTATGCACAATTATGTGCAAGCCATCAGCCTCAAGTAACTGGCTGGAGGTGTTGACAAAGCATTGATGTTCAGTGCTCTGATACTGGCTGTTCTTGGTCACATTCAGCACACCTGGCTGGTGTCACACCAGGGACGGGTTTCACCCAGGGTTACTGGCTGTCCTTGGTCATATACAGCACACCTAGAATGTGTCACACCAGGGACGGGTTTCACCCAGGGTTACTGGCTGTCCTTGGTCATATACAGCACACCTAGAATGTGTCACACCAGGGACGGGTTTCACCCAGGGTTACTGGCTGTCCTTGGTCATATACAGCACACCTAGAATGTGTCACACCAGGGACGGGTTTCACCCATGGTTACTGGCTGTTCTTGGTCACATTCAGCACACCTGGCTGGTGTCACACCAGGGACGGGTTTCACCCAGGGTTACTGGCTGTCCTTAGTCATATACAGCACACCTAGAATGTGTCACACCAGGGACGGGTTTCACCCAGGGTTACTGGCTGTCCTTGGTCATATACAGCACACCTAGAATGTGTCACACCAGGGACGGGTTTCACCCAGGGTTACTGGCTGTCCTTAGTCATATACAGCACACCTAGAATGTGTCACACCAGGGACGGGTTTCACCCAGGGTTACTGGCTGTCCTTGGTCACACCTGGAATGTGTCACACCATGGACGGGTTTCACCCAGGGTTAGTGGCTGTCCTTGGTCATATACAGCACACCTGGAATGTGTCACACCAGGGACGGGTTTCACCCAGGGTTAGTGGCAGTTCTGACACCCAGGCTGCATGCTTTCATTCATACAACAACAACCTCATCATCCTTGTACAGACACCAGTAGCATGTTGTTTACATAGTTATAGTTACGTTTTTATACGTTCAGGGTGACAGTTGACACAGTTTCAATTTGTATTGCTACATGTTGTGCCTGGCAGGAATTTAGATTGGCCAGATAGGATTGTGTAAAGCAGACATTTCACATTTGGGGTAGTGTTGAAGAGTTTACTGTGAGATAGTGGGTTAGTGGTTAGTTCATGGATGTGTGGGTCAGTGAGAGAGAGAGAGAGAGAGAGAGAGAGAGAGAGAGAGAGAGAGAGAGAGAGAGAGAGAGAGAGAGAGAGAGAGAGAGAGAGAGAGAGAGAGAGAGAGAGAGTAGGTGATTGTGTTAATGAGTTTCGCCTCTATTTGACTGATAAGCTAACTACTGAACTGCTGGATAGTTCTCATGTAGAGTATTTCAACATGGTCAGAAGAGTTCTTAGTGGTATCTCATGGCTGTCACATATTTACCTCGTTGTTGCTACACATTTCCTCATGACTGTCACATATTGACCTCGTTGTTGCTACACATTTCCTCATGTAGCAACAATGAGACAACATGCACCAGTTGTTATATGACATGTAGCAACAATGAGACAACATGCACCAGTTGTTAGATAACATGTAGCAACAATGAGACAACATGCACCAGTTGTTAGATGACATGTAGCAACAATGAGACAACATGCACCAGTTGTTATATGACATGTAGCAACAATGAGACAACATGCACCAGTTGTTAGATGACATGTAGCAACAATGAGACAACATGCACCAGTTGTTAGATGACATGTAGCAACAATGAGACAACATGCACCAGTTGTTATATGACATGTAGCAACAATGAGACAACATGCACCAGTTGTTAGATGACATGTAGCAACAATGAGACAACATGCACCAGTTGTTAGATGACATGTAGCAACAATGAGACAACATGCACCAGTTGTTATATAACATGTAGCAACAATGAGACAACATGCACCAGTTGTTAGATGACATGTAGCAACAATGAGACAACATGCACCAGTTGTTAGATGACATGTAGCAACAATGAGACAACATGCACCAGTTGTTAGATGACATGTAGCAACAATGAGACAACATTCACCAGTTGTTATATAACATGTAGCAACAATGAGACAACATGCACCAGTTGTTAGATAACATGTAGCAACAATGAGACAACATGCACCAGTTGTTATATAACATGTAGCAACAATGAGACAACATGCACCAGTTGTTAGATGACATGTAGCAACAATGAGACAACATGCACCAGTTGTTAGATAACATGTAGCAACAATGAGACAACATGCACCAGTTGTTAGATGACATGTAGCAACAATGAGACAACATGCACCAGTTGTTAGATGACATGTAGCAACAATGAGACAATATGCACCAGTTGTTAGATAACATGTAGCAACAATGAGACAACATGCACCAGTTGTTATATGACATGTAGCAACAATGAGACAACATGCACCAGTTGTTAGATGACATGTAGCAACAATGAGACAACATGCACCAGTTGTTAGATGACATGTAGCAACAATGAGACAACATGCACCAGTTGTTAGATGACATGTAGCAACAATGAGACAACATGCACCAGTTGTTAGATAACATGTAGCAACAATGAGACAACATGCACCAGTTGTTATATGACATGTAGCAACAATGAGACAACATGCACCAGTTGTTAGATGACATGTAGCAACAATGAGACAACATGCACCAGTTGTTAGATGACATGTAGCAACAATGAGACAACATGCACCAGTTGTTAGATAACATGTAGCAACAATGAGACAACATGCACCAGTTGTTAGATAACATGTAGCAACAATGAGACAACATGCACCAGTTGTTAGATAACATGTAGCAACAATGAGACAACATGCACCAGTTGTTATATAACATGTAGCAACAATGAGACAACATGCACTAGTTGTTAGATAACATGTAGCAACAATGAGACAATATGCACCAGTTGTTAGATAACATGTAGCAACAATGAGACAGCATGCACCAGTTGTTAGATAACATGTAGCAACAATGAGACAACATGCACCAGTTGTTAGATAACATGTAGCAACAATGTCATCTAACAACTGGTGCATGTTGTCTCATTGTTGCTACATGTCATCTAAGAACTGGTGCATTTTGTCTCATTGTTGCTACATGTTATCTGTATATATTAACTGCTACATGTGTAGGGTGGTATAATGCTGATCCACTAGTTTACTTCTATGGTGTAATACAGTCCAGCATGGCCAGTTCCCAACAGCTGGACAGTTTGCCTGATCATCATGGATGCGTTAATTTCAGCTGCAATGAGATTGTGTAGAAATCTGGCTTGTTATCTCAGGACAGGATACTATTAGCAGTGTGAAGTGTAGTGCAGTGTTCAGCAGTCAAGTATTGAACAGTTGTACACGTAGGTCTGTATTGATCCCTGCCTGGGTGTTTCCCTTGATTAGTTGTTGGCTGAAAATAAAACCCTGGCATATCATGTGATACATCAAAGTAGGAAATGGTGTTTCCATGCACGCTTGCGCTGGCCTGCTTCAGCTGAGAAATGTATGCACAGATGTGTTTGTCTAGTTGAAGCCGGCTGAGTCATGGCTGAAAGCATTTCTTCTTCAATCAATATTATAACGCAAGTGGCGCATAAATCAGTTGTGCATATTGAATATGTTGTAGTGTTTGAGTGGGGTGGGGACAAGCCTGGCCGGATGAATGGCTTTTGTTCCTGTAAGCTCCCTGAAGAGCATAAGTATTACAACAGCTGATACTGTGTAGTATTTGTTCATAGTGAGTAGTGCCTACAGCAGTTTGTTGCATGCTAGATGTTTGCAGATCTGCTTCTCAGCTCTGCATGACTGATGAGAAGTGACTGCGTTTTTTAGAGACCTGCTTCACAGCTCTATAAGACACGAATGATGAGAAGTGTGACTGTGTTTTGTTTTTGGAGAGCTTCACAACTCTATAAGGCATGAATGATGAGAAGTGTGACTGTTTTGTGAAGGTTAGCTGTATTGAGTGTCTAAAATATTCTTTCCAACATCTTCATATCTCACTCAGGCAGTCTTCTTTTAGTGCATCTCTTCATGTTATAGATCCACATGTGACCTTACCTTCCATACTTTGCCCACACACTTTCCTCCAGCAAGGATGTTTGTTTCCATTGTCCGACTGTGATCCTGCCTGGAATCCAGCAAATGAAATATTCATCTACAACATGCCCTGTGCAGTGCTTTCTGTCAACATGAAACTGTTTACATCATTGTCCTGACTGAGGCTTTGATCATCTGAGTGCAAACCATTTCAGAGTTTACAACAAGTCCAGTCTGGGACACATGGTTTCATGGTCTTACACTTCAGCTGACAGTGGCTCTCAGAGTGACATTCCCATAAGCGCTCCGTCCCCATCCTCAGCAGCCAGCGAAGAGTTCCAACACTAATAGTTCCAGTAGCAATCTGATTATATGTCCGTCTCGCCTTTCCTCTGAGCATTGAGCGTCGGCCAGATCCCCTCGTCACACCTCGCTGTCTCATTCTTACCAGACTATGGTGATCCATTTGCTCCTCAATGGGGATGTGGTGAGGCCAGTACACCACAGATGGGACAGGTTGGGTGTATGCACATACAGGGTCATAGACAGAAAGGTGTCTCATCAATGGGGATATGGTGGGGCTAGTACACACAGATGGGACAGGTTGGGTGTATGCACATACAGGGTCATAGACAGAAAGGTGTCTCATCAATGGGGATATGGTGGGGCTAGTACACACAGATGGGACAGGTTGCGTGTATGCACATACAGGGTCATAGACAGAAAGGTGTCTCATCAATGGGGATGTGGTGGGGCCAGTACATGACAGATGGGACAGGTTGGGTGTATGCACATACAGGGTCATAGACAGAAAGGTGTCTCATCAATGGGGATATGGTGGGGCCAGTACATGACAGATGGGACAGGTTGGGTGTATGCACATACAGGGTCATAGACAGAAAGGTGTCTCATCAATGGGGATGTGGTGGGGCCAGTACATGACAGATGGGACAGGTTGGGTGTATGCACATACAGGGTCATAGACAGAAAGGTGTCTCATCAATGGGGATGTGGTGGGGCTAGTACACACAGATGGGACAGGTTGGGTGTATGCACATGCAGGGTCATAGACAGAAAGATGTCTAATCAATGGGGATGTGGTGGGGCTAGTACACACAGATGGGACAGGTTGGGTGTATGCACATGCAGGGTCATAGACAGAAAGGTGTCTCATCAATGGGGATATGGTGGGGCTAGTACACACAGATGGGACAGGTTGGGTGTATGCACATGCAGGGTCATAGACAGAAAGATGTTTAATCAATGGGGATGTGGTGGGGCTAGTACACACAGATGGGACAGGTTGGGTGTATGCACATGCAGGGTCATAGACAGAAAGGTGTCTCATCAATGGGGATGTGGTGGGGTCAGTACATGACAGATGGGACAGGTTGGGTGTATGCACATACAGGGTCATAGACAGAAAGGTGTCTCATCAATGGGGATGTGGTGGGGCTAGTACACACAGATGGGACAGGTTGGGTGTATGCACATACAGGGTCATAGACAGAAAGATGTCTCATCAATGGGGATGTGGTGGAGCCAGTACATGACAGATGGGACAGGTTGGGTGTATGCACATGCAGGGTCATAGACAGAAAGGTGTCTCATCAATGGGGATGTGGTGGAGCCAGTACATGACAGATGGGACAGGTTGGGTGTATGCACATGCAGGGTCATAGACAGAAAGGTGTCTCATCAATGGGGATGTGGTGGGGCTAGTACACACAGATGGGACAGGTTGGGTGTATGCACATGCAGGGTCATAGACAGAAAGGTGTCTCATCAATGGGGATATGGTGGGGCCAGTACATGACAGATGGGACAGGTTGGGTGTATGCACATACAGGGTCATAGACAGAAAGGTGTCTCATCAATGGGGATGTGGTGGGGCCAGTACATGACAGATGGGACAGGTTGGGTGTATGCACATGCAGGGTCATAGACAGAAAGGTGTCTCATCAATGGGGATGTGGTGGGGTCAGTACATGACAGATGGGACAGGTTGGGTGTATGCACATACAGGGTCATAGACAGAAAGGTGTCTCATCAATGGGGATGTGGTGGGACTAGTACACACAGATGGGACAGGTTGGGTGTATGCACATACAGGGTCATAGACAGAAAGGTGTCTCATCAATGGGGATGTGGTGGGGCTAGTACACACAGATGGGACAGGTTGGGTGTATGCACATACAGGGTCATAGACAGAAAGATGTCTCATCAATGGGGATGTGGTGGGGCTAGTACACACAGATGGGACAGGTTGGGTGTATGCACATACAGGGTCATAGACAGAAAGGTGTCTCATCAATGGGGATGTGGTGGGGTCAGTACATGACAGATGGGACAGGTTGGGTGTATGCACATGCAGGGTCATAGACAGAAAGATGTCTCATCAATGGGGATATGGTGGGGCCAGTACATGACAGATGGGACAGGTTGGGTGTATGCACATACAGGGTCATAGACAGAAAGGTGTCTCATCAATGGGGATGTGGTGGGGTCAGTACATGACAGATGGGACAGGTTGGGTGTATGCACATACAGGGTCATAGACAGAAAGGTGTCTCATCAATGGGGATGTGGTGGGGCTAGTACACACAGATGGGACAGGTTGGGTGTATGCACATACAGGGTCATAGACAGAAAGGTGTCTCATCAATGGGGATATGGTGGGGTCAGTACATGACAGATGGGACAGGTTGGGTGTATGCACATACAGGGTCATAGACAGAAAGATGTCTCATCAATGGGGATGTGGTGGGGCTAGTACACACAGATGGGACAGGTTGGGTGTATGCACATACAGGGTCATAGACAGAAAGGTGTCTCATCAATGGGGATGTGGTGGGGTCAGTACATGACAGATGGGACAGGTTGGGTGTATGCACATGCAGGGTCATAGACAGAAAGATGTCTCATCAATGGGGATATGGTGGGGCCAGTACATGACAGATGGGACAGGTTGGGTGTATGCACATACAGGGTCATAGACAGAAAGGTGTCTCATCAATGGGGATGTGGTGGGGTCAGTACATGACAGATGGGACAGGTTGGGTGTATGCACATACAGGGTCATAGACAGAAAGGTGTCTCATCAATAGGGATGTGGTGGGGCTAATACACGACAGATGGGACAGGCTGGGTGTATGCACATGCAGGGTCAGAGACAGAAAGGACCACATTCAGAAATCTAGTCACAGAAGAGGCACACTGAGAAACAAATAGCAAGAAAGATATTACTAACAATGGAAGAAGGTATACAACAAAAAGAAATGACAGGAGGTTAAAAAAATACTGACAAGAAAGAATTTAACACACTATGAAGAAATATGAGAGAAGAAATATAGCCGGAAATACTGAAATTAAAATGAATTGAAAGGAGCAAAGACATAAGCAATATAAGAAGGGAAAAAAAAAAAATAAAAATAGGATGGAAAAATGGCACAATGGCATTGCTTGTTGCTATATCTGTGTCAGACCCAAAGTTCCTGACATGTTGGTCACGTACTGCCTTTATTTTGATGTCACAAACATTATGTTGCACAGTTTGTTGCCTGTATCTGGTGGGGTGCATATTGCCACTCAGCATACAACTCAGTGCACAGTTTGTTGCCTGTATCTGGTGGGGTGCATATTGCCACTCAGCATACAACTCAGTGCACAGTTTGTTGCCTGTATCTGGTGGGATGCATACTGCCACTCAGCATACAACTCAGTGCACAGTTTGTTGCCTGTATCTGGTGGGATGCATACTGCCACTCAGCATACAACTCAGTGCACAGTTTGTTGGCTGTATCTGGTGGGATGCATATTGCCACTCAGCATACAACTCAGTGCACAGTTTGTTGGCTGTATCTGGTGGGATGCATACTGCCACTCAGCATACAACTCAGTGCACAGTTTGTTGCCTGTATCTGGTGGGATGCATACTGCCACTCAGCATACAACTCAGTGCACAGTTTGTTGCCTGTATCTGGTGGGATGCATACTGCCACCCAGCATACAACTCAGTGCACAGTTTGTTGCCTGTATCTGTTGGGGTGCATACTGCCACTCAGCATACAACTCAGTGCACAGTTTGTTGCCTGTATCTGGTGGGATGCATACTGCCACTCAGCATACAACTCAGTGCACAGTTTGTTGCCTGTATCTGGTGGGGTGCATACTGCCACTCAGCATACAACTCAGTGCACAGTTTGTTGCCTGTATCTGGTGGGGTGCATACTGCCACTCAGCATACAACTCAGTGCACAGTTTGTTGCCTGTATCTGGTGGGGTGCATACTGCCACTCAGCATACAACTCAGTGCACAGTTTGTTGCCTGTATCTGGTGGGATGCATATTGCCACTCAGCATACAACTCAGTGCACAGTTGGCTTGCTGTATCTGGTGGGGTGCATACTGCCACTCAGCATACAACTCAGTGCACAGTTTGTTGCCTGTATCTGGTGGGGTGCATACTGCCACTCAGCATACAACTCAGTGCACAGTTTGTTGCCTGTATCTGGTGGGGTGCATACTGCCACTCAGCATACAACTCAGTGCACAGTTTGTTGCCTGTATCTGGTGGGATGCATACTGCCACTCAGCATACAACTCAGTGCACAGTTTGTTGCCTGTATCTGGTGGGATGCATACTGCCACTCAGCATACAACTCAGTGCACAGTTTGTTGCCTGTATCTGGTGGGATGCATACTGCCACTCAGCATACAACTCAGTGCACAGTTGGCTTGCTGTATCTGGTGGGGTGCATACTGCCACTCAGCATACAACTCAGTGCACAGTTTGTTGCCTGTATCTGGTGGGATGCGTACTGCCACTCAGCATACAACTCAGTGCACAGTTTGTTGCCTGTATCTGGTGGGGTGCATACTGCCACTCAGCATACAACTCAGTGCACAGTTTGTTGCCTGTATCTGGTGGGATGCATATTGCCACTCAGCATACAACTCAGTGCACAGTTGGCTTGCTGTATCTGGTGGGGTGCATACTGCCACTCAGCATACAACTCAGTGCACAGTTTGTTGCCTGTATCTGGTGGGATGCATACTGCCACTCAGCATACAACTCAGTGCACAGTTTGTTGCCTGTATCTGGTGGGGTGCATACTGCCACTCAGCATACAACTCAGTGCACAGTTTGTTGCCTGTATCTGGTGGGATGCATGCTGCCACTCAGCATACAACTCAGTGCACAGTTTGTTGCCTGTATCTGGTGGGGTGCATACTGCCACTCAGCATACAACTCAGTGCACAGTTTGTTGCCTGTATCTGGTGGGGTGCATACTGCCACTCAGCAGTTTACGAACTTCCTGATCCGGATGATGCACTAGCTTACTGGACAAAGGCAGTATACAATGTATTTGATAAACATGTGCCAGTCAAAGAAGTTTGAGTCAAGAATCAACATAAGTCCCCGTGGGTCACTAGCGAAGTTCTCGAAATCATGAGAGAACGAGATACAGCACACAAAAATAAAGATTTTATCAATTACCGCAGACTAAGAAATAAAGTTAAATATGAAATTCGTAGGATAAAGAAAGATCATTTCAAAAATTTGATTGTAGATAAATCAAATAATACAAATATATGGAAGGCTATTAACTCGCTAACCAACAAGAAACACGCTTCAGAGTCAGCAATACCAAACTCTATAACATGCGAGGATTTCAGTTATTTCTTTCAATCAGAAATAGAGAATCTAAAGTCCTCAATACCAGACTCAGTATGTAATTTAAGTTCACTGTCATCATTCTGTGAAGGGAAGTGCTCTAGAAATATTCCCTCTGAGATTCCCTTGATGTCTGTTGAAGAAGTATATAAATATCTCTCAAATCTCAAAGCAACAAATTCAGAAGGCCTAGATGGTATCAGTAATAGAATTCTTCGGTGTGCTGCACCTATTATAAGTGAGTCCTTAACTTTCATATATAACCAGTGCCTATCCAAAAACTACTTTCCATCTGCCTTTAAAGTTGCTAAAGTGTATCCTCTACTTAAAAATGGCTCAACTGATATTAGCGTCTTGGGTAATTATAGACCTATTTCCTTATTATCGTCGCTATCAAAGCCATTAGAAAAACACATGCATAAAATAACACTACATCATTTAATTAACAACGATCTAATAATTGACAGTCAATCTGGGTTTCGACCTAAATATTCTTGCCATAGTGCCCTTACAAAAATGACCGATAACTGGCATCTTTGTATCAACAATGGCAACATTTGTGGAGCAGTATTTGTAGACTTTAAAAAGGCCTTTGATATGGTAGATCATGATATTTTAATTAGAAAATTAAAACACATGAAGACTAGCACCAATATGGTGAACCTAATTACGTCATTTTTATCAGACAGACAACAAGTAGTGTCCTTCAATAACTGTCTATCAAGACCCACACAACTTAATTTTGGGGTGCCTCAGGGCTCAATACTAGGTCCGCTGCTTTTTGCAGTGTATATTAACGATCTTCCTTTATACCTCAATACTTCGTGTGATCTATTTGCGGATGACTGCACTATTTACACAAGTCAAGAGAGCCTTTGTGACTTAGAGAGCTCTTTACAAAACGATCTTGACAACCTTAGTAGATGGAGCAATGAAAATCGCATGTTAATTAACATCGACAAAACTAAATCCATGCTAATAACGACCAGACAAAAACTACAGACCCTAGCCATAACTGGGACACCGCTCGAGCTCCACGTGGACACGTTACCTATAATTAATGTAAATGAACATAAAACATTAGGTCTTTTAATTGACAGACATTTAAACTGGAGCCCTCATGTTCACGCCCTTACCAAGAGAATAGCACAAAAAGTTTATCAACTTGCTAAAATTCAACACTTTTTGGATGAAAGCACACGTAAAATATTCTATGCATCCTATATCCAATCACCTCTCGATTATTGTTCCACAGTCTGGGATGGCTGCCCTAAATCTAATATGAAACGATTGTGTTCGCTTCAAAACCGCGCTATACGTCTAGTTTCTAGCATAAAGCACGTTGAAAGTAATAAATTATACAGCCATCTAAGACTTCTACCACTTCAAAAGCGCTTCCTTTTTAACAAAGCCAAATTAGTGAATAAAATTATATCTGAAAATACGCCAGAGTATCTTCTACCGCTAATTCAATCTAATGCAATGAACAGTAAGCGCTTAAATTTATTACAGCTTCCTAAGCCTAGATTGGACTTATACAAAACTTGTTTCGCATATTCTGGTGCTCACTTGTGGAATAGCCTTCAACCAGAACTGAAAACACCAATGAGTCCCTACACATTCAACCGGAAACTCTTTCAATACTTACTTCATACCGACTATATGCCTCCATAAGTCACCTACTAGTATAATTTTTCCACTATCATTCTTCACTGTATGTGTGTGAACGAGACAGTGGGTGAGAGAGTGAGTGAGAAAGAGTGTGAGTGGAAGAATTAGTATGAGTGAGAGTGAGAGAGTATGCATGCGCATGTGCCTGAGTGAGTGTAAAAGTGAGTGAGTGTGTGGACATATGTGTGAGAGATTTAGTTAGAGAGTGAGTGAATCTGAGAGAGTGGGTGTGTTGTGTGTCTGCCTGTCTGTGTGATAGAGTGTGAAAGTTAGTAAGTGAGTGTGAGTTAGAGAGTCATCGAGTAAATGAGTGAGTAAGGGAGCGTGAATGAGTGAGAGAGAATTTGTAGGTATGCGTGTATTGCGCGAATGAGTGAGTGTGAGAGCGAGTGAGTGTGTAAAAGAGAGAGCGTGGGTGAATGAGAGAGTGCATGAGAAAGTGTGATGTATGTGTGTGCATGTCTGGATGTGTGTATGGGTGTATATGTGTGTATCTGTGTGTGACTCTGTGTGTATGTCTGTACGTGTGTTAAGGTGTGCGTTCATGTGTTTATATGCGTTTATATGCATGTGCGTGTGTGTATGTGTGTATGGATGAGTGTGTGTGTGTGCTCGTGTATGTATTGTATATCTTTGTATGTATAAGTGTGCATGCATGCAGTGTATGCGAGGGAGTGTATATTCGGGTGTTATGTGAGTACGTGTGAGTAAGTATATGGATGTGTGCAGGTGTGTGTGTTGCGTGGGTATGATGTGTGTGGGTGTGTGTATGTACATGTGTGTGAGAGACAAGAGAGAGAGAGAGAGAGAGAGAGAGAGAGAGAGAGAGAGAGAGAGAGAGAGAGAGAGAGAGAGAGAGTTGAGAGCATGCATGTCATCTAACATGCTGATCCATATGTTTTGTGTATTCTCATTTTTTTTCATATTATCATTTTGATGCACTTAACAGCATAAAATGAATTCATGTAAATTACTGTAAAGAAAGTGAGAGAGTTAGTGTAAGTGAGAGAGAGAGAGTGAATGAGTGTGAGAGTGTGAGTATGTAAAGAGAGAGAGAGAGAGAGTTGAGCCCACGCATGTCATGTAACATGCTATTCCATATTTTTCATGTATTCTCATCTTTCATAGTACGAGGTATCGTAGAGAGAGAGAGAGAGAGAGAGAGAGAGAGAGAGAGAGAATTCAGTGCTCGCATGTCCTGTAACATGCCATTCCATATTCTTTGTGTATTTTCATCTTTCACATTATCATTTTGTATGTATGACACTTGATTTTATCATGTATAATATAACATTACTGTAATGTGAGTGAGAGAGAGAGAGAGAGAGAGAGAGAGAGAGAGAGAGAGAGAGAGAGAGAGAGAGAGAGAGAGAGAGAGAGAGAGAGAGAGAGAGAGAGAGAGAGAGAGTTGAATTGCATCACTAATTTTTAAGTTACAAAATGTATATGTACAATTTTTCTCCATTTTCTTTACAATTTTGCGACAATGCTCACGACAATCGTCACTATATGTGTGTGTAAAGTGTGGGAGTTTGATCATAATAGTAGGTTAGGGGATCGGGGGATGTGTGTGTGGGTGGATTCGTGATGTGTGTGGGTGGGCTCAGGATCTGTGGGTGGGCGGGGTGGGTTTGTGTGGGTGGGATTGTGTGGTGGGGGGATTTGTGTGTGGGTGCGTGCGAGCTGTATGGGTGTATGGGGAGATGTGTTTGTGAGTGGGGATGTGTGTTTGTCTAGGTGGTTGTGGGTGAGTGGGTGGAGGAGGATATGTTGGTGGATGATTGATGTTGGGTTATGGGATGGGTGGGGGTATATGTGTGAGTGGGGAGATTTGGGTGTGGGGATATGTGGTGGGTGGGAGATGTGTGCAGGTGGGGGTGGTTGTGGGTTTGGGGATGTGTATGTGGGTGTGGGATGTTTGGGTGGATGGGTGGGGAGTGTGTGTGGGTGAGAGATGTGTGGGTGAATGTGTGTGGGGGATGTGTGTGGGTTGGGGTAGGGGTGCGTGATGGGTGTGGGTGATGGATTTGGAGATGTGTGTGTGGGTTGGGGATATGTCTGACTGGGTGTGGGTGTGTGTGGCTGGATGGAGGATGTATGTGTGGGTAGTGAGGGTGATTGTAGTTGGGGGATGTTTGGATGGGTAGGAGATGTGTGGATAGATGTGTGTGTGGGTGAGGGATGTGTCTTTGGGATGTGTGTGGGTGTCGTATTGTGTGGGAGGGGAGCTGGGTGTGGATAAATGATGTTTGTGTGGGTGGGTGAAGGTGTGGTTGGGTTTGTGGGTGGGTGAATGATGTGTGTGAGGGTGGGGGATGTGTGCTTAGATGGGTGGTTGGGATGTGTAGTGTGGGTGGGTAGATAGGAGATGTATGTGTTGATGAGTGGGTAAGGGATGTGTGGGTGTTAGTGGTTGAGGGATAAGTACGTGTGTCCAGGGATGTGTGAGGGGATGAATGTATGGGTTGTGTGTGCGTGGATGGGAGGTGTGTGTTTGTGAATGGGGAATGTTTTGGTGGGTGGGGATGTGTGTGAGGGATGTTTGTATGGGTGGGGAGATTGTGCGTGGGTGGGGATGTGTGTGTATATGGGTAAGGGTGTGTGGTTAAGGGATGTGTGGCTGGGGGAATGGGTGGATGGAGGATGTGTGGTTGGGTGGAGGATGTGTGGTTGGGTAGAGGATGTGTGGGTGGGTGATTGTATATGAGTAAGGGTGTGTGGTTAAGGGATGTTTGGTTGGGGGATGGGTGGGTAGAGGATATGTGGGTGGGTAGAGGATATGTGGGTGGGTGAGTGTGTGCAGGTTAGGAGATAGTGGGGGATGTTTGTAGGTGTGGGCTCGGGATAAGTGAGTGGGCTGGGGGAGATGGGAGATTATGTGGGTGAGTGCGGAATTTGTGTATGGATAGGTGCGGAATATGTGAGTTGACGGGGAGATGTGTGTGTGGCTGAGGAATGTGTGTTTGGTTGGGTGGTTGGAGGTGTGTGGGTGGAGGAGGATATTGGGTGAGTGATTGTTGGTGGGAAATGGGACGAGTAAAGGATATGTGAGTGGGCGGGGAGATGTGTGTAGGTGGGGGATGTGTGGGTTATTGAATGTATGTGTGCTTTGGGTGTGGGTGGATGGGATGTGTGGTGGGTGAGAGGTGTGTGTGGGTGGGGAGATGTGTAGGGATGTGGTGGATGGGTGGGGGAATGTATTGTATGTGTGTGTGGTTGGGTGGGGGAGTTGGAGTGAATGGGGGATGTGTGGGTGGGTGGTGGATGTGTCTCATAACATAGTAATATGCATTGTTTATGTTTACAAAATTCATGTGACAATGTTTTTTTCCTATGCACTGTTCATGAAAGAAAGATGAGTGATTGGAAGGGCCGAATGTAAGACGGGCCTGCGTGCCCAATTTGTTACCCTTTGAAAATAAAGTCTGTTCGTTCGTTCGTTCGTTCGTTCGTTCAGCATACAACTCAGTGCACAGTTTGTTGCCTGTATCTGGTGGGGTGCATACTGCCACCCAGCATACAACTCAGTGCACAGTTTGTTGCCTGTATCTGGTGGGATGCATACTGCCACTCAGCATACAACTCAGTGCACAGTTTGTTGCCTGTATCTGGTGGGGTGCATACTGCCACTCAGCATACAACTCAGTGCACAGTTTGTTGCCTGTATCTGGTGGGATGCATACTGCCACTCAGCATACAACTCAGTGCACAGTTTGTTGCCTGTATCTGGTGGGATGCATACTGCCACTCAGCATACAACTCAGTGCACAGTTTGTTGCCTGTATCTGGTGGGATGCATACTGCCACTCAGCATACAACTCAGTGCACAGTTTGTTGCCTGTATCTGGTGGTATGCATACTGCCACTCAGCATACAACTCAGTGCACAGTTGGCTTGCTGTATCTGGTGGGGTGCATACTGCCACTCAGCATACAACTCAGTGCACAGTTTGTTGCCTGTATCTGGTGGGATGCATACTGCCACTCAGCATACAACTCAGTGCCACAGTTTGTTGCCTGTATCTGGTGGGATGCATACTGCCACTCAGCATACAACTCAGTGCACAGTTTGTTGCCTGTATCTGGTGGGGTGCATACTGCCACTCAGCATACAACTCAGTGCACAGTTTGTTGCCTGTATCTGGTGGGATGCATACTGCCACTCAGCATACAACTCAGTGCACAGTTTGTTGCCTGTATCTGGTGGGGTGCATACTGCCACTCAGCATACAACTCAGTGCACAGTTTGTTGCCTGTATCTGGTGGGGTGCATATTGCCACTCAGCATACAACTCAGTGCACAGTTTGTTGCCTGTATCTGGTGGGGTGCATACTGCCACTCAGCATACAACTCAGTGCACAGTTTGTTGCCTGTATCTGGTGGGATGCATACTGCCACTCAGCATACAACTCAGTGCACAGTTTGTTGCCTGTATCTGGTGGGGTGCATATTGCCACTCAGCATAACAACTCAGTGCACAGTTTGTTGCCTGTATCTGGTGGGGTGCATACTGCCACTCAGCATACAACTCAGTGCACAGTTTGTTGCCTGTAATCTGGTGGGGTGCAAACTGCCACTCAGCATACAACTCAGTGCACAGTTTGTTGCCTGTATCTGGTGGGATGCATACTGCCACTCAGCATACAACTCAGTGCACAGTTTGTTGCCTGTATCTGGTGGGATGCATACTGCCACTCAGCATACAACTCAGTGCACAGTTTGTTGCCTGTATCTGGTGGGATGCATACTGCCACTCAGCATACAACTCAGTGCACAGTTTGTTGCCTGTATCTGGTGGGGTGCATACTGCCACTCAGCATACAACTCAGTGCACAGTTTGTTGCCTGTATCTCGTGGGATGCATACTGCCACTCAGCATACAACTCAGTGCACAGTTTGTTGCCTGTATCTGGTGGGATGCATACTGCCACTCAGCATACAACTCAGTGCACAGTTTGTTGCCTGTATCTGGTGGGGTGCATACTGCCACTCAGCATACAACTCAGTGCACAGTTTGTTGCCTGTATCTGGTGGGGTGCATACTGCCACTCAGCATACAACTCAGTGCACAGTTTGTTGCCTGTATCTGGTGGGGTGCATACTGCCACCCAGCATACAACTCAGTGCACAGTTTGTTGCCTGTATCTGGTGGGGTGCATACTGCCACCCAGCATACAACTCAGTGCACAGTTTGTTGCCTGTATCTCGTGGGATGCATACTGCCACTCAGCATACAACTCAGTGCACAGTTTGTTGCCTGTATCTGGTGGGATGCATACTGCCACTCAGCATACAACTCAGTGCACAGTTTGTTGCCTGTATCTGGTCTGATGCATACTGCCACTCAGCATACAACTCAGTGCACAGTTTGTTGCCTGTATCTGGTGGGATGCATACTGCCACTCAGCATACAACTCAGTGCACAGTTTGCTTGCTGTATCTGGTGGGGTGCATACTGCCACTCAGCATACAACTCAGTGCACAGTTTGTTGCCTGTATCTGGTGGGATGCATACTGCCACTCAGCATACAACTCAGTGCACAGTTTGTTGCCTGTATCTGGTGGGGTGCATACTGCCACTCAGCATACAACTCAGTGCACAGTTTGTTGCCTGTATCTGGTGGGGTGCATACTGCCACCCAGCATACAACTCAGTGCACAGTTTGTTGCCTGTATCTGGTGGGGTGCATACTGCCACCCAGCATACAACTCAGTGCACAGTTTGTTGCCTGTATCTCGTGGGATGCATACTGCCACTCAGCATACAACTCAGTGCACAGTTTGTTGCCTGTATCTGGTGGGATGCATACTGCCACTCAGCATACAACTCAGTGCACAGTTTGTTGCCTGTATCTGGTCTGATGCATACTGCCACTCAGCATACAACTCAGTGCACAGTTTGTTGCCTGTATCTGGTGGGATGCATACTGCCACCCAGCATACAACTCAGTGCACAGTTTGTTGCCTGTATCTGGTGGGATGCATACTGCCACCCAGCATACAACTCAGTGCACAGTTTGTTGCCTGTATCTGGTGGGGTGCAAACTGCCACTCAGCATACAACTCAGTGCACAGTTTGTTGCCTGTATCTGGTGGGGTGCATACTGCCACTCAGCATACAACTTAGTGCACAGTTTGTTGCCTGTATCTGGTGGGGTGCATATTGCCACTCAGCATACAACTCAGTGCACAGTTTGTTGCCTGTATCTGGTGGGGTGCATACTGCCACTCAGCATACAACTCAGTGCACAGTTTGTTGCCTGTATCTGGTGGGATGCATATTGCCACTCAGCATACAACTCAGTGCACAGTTTGTTGCCTGTATCTGGTGGGGTGCATACTGCCACCCAGCATACAACTCAGTGCACAGTTTGTTGCCTGTATCTGGTGGGATGCATACTGCCACCCAGCATACAACTCAGTGCACAGTTTGTTGCCTGTATCTGGTGGGGTGCATACTGCCACCCAGCATACAACTCAGTGCACAGTTTGTTGCCTGTATCTGGTGGGATGCATATTGCCACTCAGCATACAACTCAGTGCGCTGTGAATCCTTCAAGCTGCAATATACAAGACACATGTTCTTACCATGGTAATTAATACTGTCTAGTATGGTCATTGTAAGCCATCATGTCTTCTTGTTAATGCAATAACAGCTTAGCCATGCAGATGTTTCAGCATATCTGAGCATACGTCCATGTTCTGTTTTAAACAATACAGCATATTACATGCTTTGTCTCTATCAATCCCATGCCACATTCAAACAGGTGACATGCAGTTGAGGAAGTGGGTAATTTTCTGCCGGTAGGTTTTACTGGGTTATCATCTTCTTCTTGTATTGTTCTGTCTAACCAGTTGGGTATGCGTTCCACCCTGTTGTTAAATTATCTCTCTGTTCTGCCAATGTAGGTAGACTGCCATCTACATCTTCTTCTTCAGCATTCCGAGCCATTGAGGTTCTTTGCTGCAGATACAAGCTATCTCCATTCGTCTCTCTGGTGGACCTTCTCTTGCCAGTCGCTGATTCCAAGTGCTTGTAGGTCTGTATGTATATTATCTCTCCACCGTCTTCTTGGTCTACCTCGGGGTCTATGGTCACTTATTCCCTGAGTGTAAGCGAGTTTTGTTTCCCTATTATCTTCCATTCTTTCTATATGCCCCAGCCATTGTAGTCTATTAGCCTTCATGATACCAGTGATTAGCGGGGACTTAGATCATAAATGTCTTTGTTACTTCTTCTTTCCACTCTCCACTTTGTGTATCCCTAATGGGCCCAAAGATGCGTCTTAAGACTTTGTTCTCAAAGGTTTGTAACAAGGCTTCGTCTCCTTTCGTTGTACTCCAGGTTGGCACCTACATGGACATTGATAAATGTATTCGGGTTTGGCAGAACCTTGAGTCTGGGGACTGATGTCTCATTGGGGGTTGGTTGTGACAGACTGATGTCTCATAGGGGGTTGGTTGTGACATACTGATGTCTCATTGGGGGTTTATTGAGATGGATGGTCCCCATTTTTGGCTGGGTTACCCGGTAGACCATTTCATGTTTAAAAGAATCCTTGCCTTGATGAGGATTCAAACACAGGATCATTGCACTGGCAGGCAGGTGTGTTAGCCAGTGTGTTACTACTGCAGGTACCACAGCACTGTAGACACACAGCACATGTCTCAGCCTTGGCCAGCAGACAGTACAGCCAGTGTGTTACTACTGCAGGTACCACAGCACTGTAGACACACAGCACATGTCTCAGCCTTGGCCAGCAGACAGTACAGCCAGTGTGTTACTACTGCAGGTACCACAGCACTGTAGACACACAGCACATGTCTTTCCCTTGGCCAGCAGACAGTACAGCCAGTGTGTTACTACTGCAGGTACCACAGCACTGTAGACACACAGCACATGTCTTTCCCTTGGCCAGCAGACAGTACAGCCAGTGTGTTACTACTGCAGGTACCACAGTACTGTAGACACACAGCAAACGTCTCAGCCTTGGCCAGCAGACAGTACAGCCAGTGTGTTACTACTGCAGGTACCACAGTACTGTAGACACACAGCAAACGTCTCAGCCTTGGCCAGCAGACAGTACAGCCAGTGTGTTACTACTGCAGGTACCACAGCACTGTAGACACACAGCACATGTCTTTCCCTTGGCCAGCAGACAGTATGAATGACCTAGTTTTGTGCAGTTTTCTTGTGGCAATCTGGCCTGGTAATGTGATCTTCCAAATGCCAAGTGTGTACTGTAGTGTTCAGTCTGTGGCTTTGTCACTCCTGGGCTAGCTGATCTTTATAGACAACACTTGCTGCCTCTGCTCCTGCCTGTCACTGTGCTACAAGGGCTCATTATTTGACTTTGGTGCTACATGGGTTCTTTATTTGACTTCTGTGTTACAAGGGCTCTTTGACATCTGTGCTACAAGGGCTCTTTACTTGACTTCTGTGCTACAAGGGCTCTTTACTTGACTTCTGTGCTACAAGGGCTCTTTATTTGACTTCTGTACTACAAGAGTTGTTTACTTAATTTCTGTGCTACAAGGGTTCTTTACTTGACTTCTGTGCTACAAGGGTTCTTTATTTGATTTCTGTGCTACAAGGGCTCTTTACTTGACTTCGGTGCTACAAAGGCTCTGTCACCGTCCTAGATCTCTAGGGGATTGAAACTCGGGCTCATACAGGCAACAAACTCCGTTCAGATACAATCTAGCAACATTTATTTACATGTATATTACAGTACGCTGGCGAAGCGAGTTTTCACAAGCCAGCATTCAACAAGTTGCGTATCACAGGAGTTTACAATGAACATGATTAACACAATAACTCTAGCAGCTATCTAAACGTATGTCTAAGACCCCTAAATACAATTGGGTCTACTATCAAGTCCCCTTAAGGTAAGCCCTGTTGCTTCCTCGATGTCCAGTCCGTGTCTGTTCCTTCCACTACGTGTCGCAATCCGACACGGGTGGCAACTCTCTCTGAGTTTCTCGTGGACCCCGCAATCGGCGGGCCCCATCAGTGTCCACGGGGCTGTGGACACACTGACCGGTCCTTCGAGAAGGCTCTGGATTATTCGAGCCTTCGAGTGACTCGGTTCTTTCCCCTTTGCTGGAGTTCTGTCCCTTCGCCAGTATCTCTTACTTTTATGTTGGTACCGTCCCTATGTGAGGCTGTGACAGGAGTCCCCCTCCCCCCTGCTGTGATGGGTTCTTATATGGTAATTAGTTCTGTACTAATTCTGTCACAGGATCACATAAAGTCGGTGTTTGTAGTTTGGTGGATAGTAACTTGGCAACTGACATATCTGCATCACCAACTCATGTATTCTCCCATACATCACTTTAAGATGATTGCTGAAGAGGTTTCTCTCTTCTATGTCCTTAAACATGCTTATCTGACCGAAGTTCCGTGACGTTTCCCAGTTGTTTTTACAACCGCGCCCTTCTCAAGTATCCATATGATACCAAGATATTAAAACTCTGTGTAAGAGAGTTCTAACAAGACAAATGTCTTGGCTATTTAAGTACACCTGCACATCTTGTCTCGTGTGTGTATTTCGATACATTGTTACTTCCGTATGTTGTATAATGCTGAATATGTAGTTATGCTGTTGTTTTATCAAATCTGACTACGTGTTCCTGTTGGCTTGTTCGTGTATTGACTGATATGTTGCAGTTTCTAATAAAGTGACTGTATTTTAATTGTTAGTGTTCAGTTTTGAGTTTGTATAAAGTGTGTGCTCACTGTGTGGTTTATCTCCAAGCGTCACGAGTTGGGATATCCCTTGTCATGAATTACCCCAATGTGTGTAATGCATGATCGGGCATTCCAAGCAGTGGTGCTTAGATGTAGTGTAGTTAAATACTAAACATGTATTAACAATTAGACAGGTAATACAGTTTTACATGAAAGACGCAGACAAATTAAAATAAATACGTTTTGCGTACAATTTGTCCGCTCAGTATATCGCTCTCTCATTTAATTCATTCACTCTGTCATTCATACATCTTTCATACACAATAGTATTTTGTTAAAATATATAAATAAAGTTGAGGTAAGTATTATTGCCCTTAGAAAAATGGCTTAGGCGATATGTTCCCTTTAAGGTAACAAGTACTTTTTGTACGTGTACTCAAAAAATGGTTTATAATTTGAATGGGAAAAAAATTGTATAGGAACAATATTTCACCTATGAGTGGAAATACTTGTAATAATATGGTAGAAAATATACAAGTTATAGGTTGACATATTTTATATACATAATTAAATACAAGTGTAATAGCATATTAACTAATAAATAACTAATTAACTAACTAACTAAATCCAACGACGATTGTGTGTGTTGTCCTCCTGTTGTCCGTGTGTCGTGCCATCAACGTTAACAGTTAATATAGCTGTCACTTGCATGTTGTAATCGAAGTAGTTCTATTCCGACTGTTTGCGAAGTTTCTTAGCGAGTATGCAGTGTTCTTAATCTTTATAGATGACTGTCAGTTCACTGGTTGAAATCATTTCACAGATCTTATAGTATCGCTCGGATTGTTGTTAACACTTTGGCAATTGGTAATATAGGGTTCTCGAAAGTGTCATGTTCGTGGGTGTTATACGTAACCTATACACTTGGGCGTTGTTACTTCTGAATGAAAGTTCTCTAGTAGGTGTAGAGGTACACTGTTCTATGCAACAGACTAAAATATCACAGATTATTGTATGGCGAATAATTAATGTGCCTAGTGATCGTCTGCTGGTGCATTAGTTTGCCGTGATAAAAAGTCAGCAATAATGTTATCAGTGCCCTTGATATGGCGGATTTCAAAGTCGAAATCTTGAAGAAGAAGACACCATCTTTGCAAACGATGGTTCTTTGGTACACCTTGCTTAAGTACCAGCAACGGCGAATTATCGGTTAAAACAACAAAATGCGAACCTAAGAGGAACTTAGATAATCGACGCATACAAAAAAGTAGACTTAATGCCTCCAACTCAACTGTGGAGTAATGGATCTCTGCCTTTCTTAGCTTGCGGCTGACGTAGAGTATCGGATGTCTCAAGCCCTGATATTCTTGCATCAGGCATCCTCCAATTGCGATAGCACTCGAATCTGTGGTCAAAATAAAGGGTATATCTATGTTTGGTAATCTTAATACTGGTGGGTTAGAAAAAATGGATTTCAATTTGCACATTGCATCCTCTAAGCGGATACTCTTACAAAATTTTTCTGGATGATCTTTTGTCAACAGATTAGAAAAAACTGATGTGAGTTCTGCCCAGTTTGGTATAAACTTGGCATAATAGTTTATGAGACCTAATAAGCTTCTAACCTGCTTCTTTGTAGTTGGAACTTCTAGGTTGAGAATTTTTGATACTATTTTATCATCTGTCAACAGTTTGCCTTCGGAAATCCTATGACCTAGGAAGTCTATCTGTTTATAGCCTAGTTCAACCTTGGAAGGTTTGATAGTAAGTCCAAAAAGAAAAATTTGGTTAAAGACTTGTTGGAGTGTAAGTAAGTGAGAAGTCATGTTTGAAGAATGGATACATATGTCATCAATATAAGATTGCACGTCCTTGATGCCGTGCAATAGCAGTCTAGTTAACCTAACAAATGTGGCGGGAGCGTTCTTGAGACCAAACGGAAGATATCTCCATTCGTACAGCCCAAGGGGTGTAGCGAATGCTGTTATATGCCTTGAAGAGGGGTCTAGTGGTACTTGCCAGTAACCTTTAGCTAAATCAAGCTTAGAAAATAAGGATGATTGAGACATATTCAAAATGAGGTCTTCACAGCTGTTCATTGGCTCAGCATCTGTCGTGGTTATGGTATTTAACTTTCTATAGTCTATGCACAAACGAATGGTTTGGTCCTTCTTTTTCACCAGGACAATTGGCGAAGAATACTGGGACACAGATTTCTGTATTATTCTATTTTTCTCTAAGTCCAAAATTTCTTTATCTAAATTTGCTCTATAATGCAAAGGAATCGAATATGGTCTACATTTGATCGGTGTCAGATCTGTCAACACAATTGAATGTGTTATTTTGTCAGTCCGTCCAGGTTTGTTTGAGAAGATAGTTCTATAGTCGTTCAGAAGAGACAGAATGTCTTGTCGCTGCTGTTGTGTCAAAGTGTCAGAGATTTGTATGTCCTTCATAGTACTGTCGTCGTTCATAATTGGTACTGGAATTTCCGTATTGTCTATGTCCGTCTGATTTATTACTGACGCTACTGTTTGTAAATTGTCTTCAATGTCATTGTCGTCGTCGTCGTCGAGACTAATAGTTGTCAATGTGTCGGTAAATTGGTCGTACTTGTCGTTATCCCATATTGTCGGTACTGTGAATATGTTTTCGTCGTCTTCGTTGTCACAAGAATGAGTCGTTAACGATGCTTCGTTTGTCGAGGTGTCATTCAGTCGGGTAATTGTCGTTTCGTTTCTGTTGTCATTCTTGTCAGTCTGGTTGTTCGTGTCACTGTCATTTCTAGAATAGTATGGTTTTAACATATTTACATGGAATATTTTCAACTTTCCATTCAAAGAAATTTCGTAATCAACTTCCGAAATCCTTCTCACAACTTTAAATGGTCCCTGCCAAGAGGTTGATAGTAAATCTCTCTTGTCAGGTAGTAATAGTAAAATATCTTGATTTGGTTGTAATACAATCGTTCTTGCCCCTTTGTTGGCGTACTGCCTGTACCTAAAACCTTTCTCCTGTAATGATGTTCTGGCCAGTATGCAGGATCTAATGATTTTGTCTCTGGTGTCAGTGACCAAATCATAGGTGGAAACTGGTAATTGGGTGTTTACAGGTTGTGATATTATATCTTTGTAAATAGTGAGAGGTCCTCTTGGGTTCGCTCCATATATCAATTCAAACGGAGAGAACCCCGTACTTGATTGTGGGACTTCTCTGTATGCGAACAGCACCGTTGGGAGAAGTATATCCCAATCGGCTGGATTTTCAGCTGTCACTTTGGATAACATATGTTTTAGGTCCCCATTTAATTTTTCGCAAATTCCGTTCGCGGACGGTCGATAGGGACTTGTAAAACATTGTTTTATGCCTAGTAACTTAGTTACCGATTGGGTGGCATTAGATATGAATTGCGTTCCTCTGTCTGATATTATCTTCTCCGGAAAGCCAAAACGGGAGAATATCTGTAATAATACGTCCGTCACATCCTTAGAGGAGATAGATTTTAATGGAATCATTTCTGCCCATCTTGAACATAAATCAACAAGTGTAAAAATATATCTATTTCCTTTGTTTGAGATGTGATTCAAAGGACCTACTAAATCCACCGCCACGATTTGAAATGGCCTTGAGGCAGTTGTGGTTGATTGAATTTCTGCCGTAGGGTTTTTCCCCTTTTTTATTAGTTTCTGACAGGTATCACATGATTTACAGTGGGTTTTTATGTCACGGCAAAATTTAGGCCAATAAAATTGGCTCAGGACTCTGGCCCTGGTTTTTTCGTAACCCATATGACCTCCAAAAGGTGAGTCATGGGCTATATGTAGCACTTTTTCACGATGTGACTGAGGTAGAACCACTTGCTGTATCGTGGTTTGATCTTTGGTATATAATCTTGTTAGAACATTGTTATTTAATTTAAATGTCCAAGAAGCGTTTTTAGTTAATTTTGGCTTTAATCCTACTAGCCGAAAATATGGTGAAAGGGTTGGATCTGCTTTTTGTTCTTCTATCAACTCGGTGGTGGTAATATGAGGTGAAATGATTTGTAGTGCTTCCTGAAGTTGGTCAGTGTGGGTTTTGTGTGTCGTTTGTCTTGTTACTATGTTAGCGTGTTGTGTGTGTTGTTGCACATTTACAGGCTCAGTAATTTGTGGATCGATGGCGTCCTCAGTTCGAGGTGTTAATTTGATGGTATCATTGAAAGATTCAACCGCCCCTGTATTTTGCACCTCTGTGAATTCATTTCGAATTACGTCATTGGTTGTCTCCCTTGTGCTTTTGGCAGTTTGAGACAAGCATGCGTGGCTTTTCACTTTGGAATCGCTGTTTGGTTTTTGGATACAGTTTTTCTGTTCCCATTCTCTGATTTCCTTTTCAGAGCAAGATCTTATGTTGGGAAGATTCCCAAGGATGATTTCAGCGGCAGGATTTTCTAGTACTGCACATAGCACTTGTCCTGATATAAAAGGTGTCCGAATTTCGGCCAGTGCTAGGGGGTATCTTTCAATCGTGCCTGCGAATGTGCGACACGTTACGTATTTGTGTGTGTAGTCTTTGTCGTTAACTAATGTTCTCTTAATTCCACAAAGAGTCGCCCCGGAATCTCGTATTAATGTACATTGTTTGTTGTTAACAAAACCTGTTGAATAATTTAACTTGCCTGTTGGTGATAAGGCTGCGTTGGCCATTTCATTCGAAACTGGGATTGTGTGGCCACATAACAAAGTTGTATCTAGCTGAAATTTTCTACAGGTGTTACACTTGTTATCAGAGATGGTATTAATGATGTCTACTGCATTACCTGACTCACTCGCACTTTCATTCTGGATGTCACATTCGTTCTGTTGTTCAATTTCTTCATCCGAGGATGTGTCAATTAATGCGGCATTGGCCTGCTTCATCATCTTTCTCCCATCACAAACTGATGAAAAATGCCCATAGCTAGAACAAAAAAAAACATTTAACCGCTCTCTGATATGCGTTCCTTTTGTTCCTTTGTTTTTCCACTACTTTTTGAAGATGATGTGGATAATTTGGTGATTTGTCACACATCGCGAACTGTTCGTGCGTCAGATGACAATACTGGCACATGACTGGTTTTGTGAACTTAGAGCGTTGTTTGAACCTATTTTCATTTGGTCTTGAAAATTTTGTGTTTGTAACCGCTGCTGTTTCATTTTGACTCATGTTTAGCTGAAAAATATCGCGGTTCGCTGTAAAATATGCGCTCCCTTTATTTTCTATTTCTTGGATGGTTTTACAATCCATTTGTCTCAAAAATTTAGAAAACGGTGTTGGAATTGTGCTAATAATTTTATCAATTATAATTAGCTCTTTCAGTTTATCATGGTTGTTATTTGTTTTCGCTGAGGTTATCCATTTTGTACAAATATCTTGAACTGTAGACACGTAGTCTATGAAAGTTTGGTTAGGTTATGGTGCTAATTTTGAGAACTGTAGTTGATAGCCTGCTGTGTCTAGTGAAAAATGTTGGAGTATTCTCTGTTTTAAATAATCATAATCTTTCCTCATGTCTTGTGGAACTGTTTCTATCACTTTTAAGGGCTCTAAAGCTAAATTTCTCATTAGAATAAATGACCAGTCGACTTTTGCGACTTGATGGTGAGTCATCAAACACTCGAAGTTCTCTAAGTATGCGCTTATAGAATCTCCTGAACAAAATGCTTTGACAAGGCCTTTATATTTGTTGTATTTTTGTTCATCTTCTTTACTTCTAATTTTGTTTACTGATATTTCTAGGTTGGAGTCAATTTCCATTTGTTTTAGTTTTATCTGTGTCTCTGCATTTAATTGGGCTTGCTTGGTCGCAGCCTCGATCTCCATCTGCATTTTCTTCTCTTGAGCCTGCAGTTGCATCTGCATCTTCTTCTCTTCAGCTTGCAGTTGCATCTGCATCTTTTTCTCTTCTCTTTCTGCTTGTATCTTTTTCTCTTCTCTTTCCATTGCTCTTTCTTCTCGTGCAATATTTTCCGCATGTGTCTTTTGTGCCCATTCTGAAAGTTTTTCCTCTTTATATCCTAACCTAATACCTGCTTCAATGCACTGTTCTAATGTTGACATCTTGTAATTTAGTTATTATTTACTTTCTTGAAATTAAATCCCTTTGAAATTAATTTGGGTGTACAAAAGTTGGTTATTTCCCTTAATGTTTACCTTTAAATTTATATGAGCAGATTTACTTGGTTATAAGATTAGCATATACATACAAAATCAATACATAGAAAAATGTTACATCAATGAATGAGGATGAGGAGTATCGCTTAGGGATGTAATGAGCATGAAATGAAACTCATCTTATTTTCCCTGAGCTCTCGACTGTAGTCTTGTTTTCTCGCCACTGCTGGAGTACAGGTTACATACACGATAATTCGCGGAACAATCTGATGTTGGAATAAAAAAAAATTAGTAACTGTCATTGTAATTGTCACAGTCATGTCAAATTTCATAAACATTATTATCATTTGAAATATTTTTGTAGAGGGACTATAATAGTTCATTCACAGATAGCTGCAAAGTTTCTAACTTTGTCATGTGTTAAAGTTGATATATTCTTTTACTTGGCAAAATCAAGAGCTGTTCTGAAAAGTACTGCTTATGATTGTCAAAACCGGCGCTTGCCCCCAAATAGCCTGTCACCGTCCTAGATCTCTAGGGGATTGAAACTCGGGCTCATACAGGCAACAAACTCCGTTCAGATACAATCTAGCAACATTTATTTACATGTATATTACAGTACGCTGGCGAAGCGAGTTTTCACAAGCCAGCATTCAACAAGTTGCGTATCACAGGAGTTTACAATGAACATGATTAACACAATAACTCTAGCAGCTATCTAAACATATGTCTAAGACCCCTAAATACAATTGGGTCTACTATCAAGTCCCCTTAAGGTAAGCCCTGTTGCTTCCTCGATGTCCAGTCCGTGTCTGTTCCTTCCACACGTGTCGCAATCCGACACGGGTGGCAACTCTCTCTGAGTTTCTCGTGGACCCCGCAATCGGCGGGCCCCATCAGTGTCCACGGGGCTGTGGACACACTGACCGGTCCTTCGAGAAGGCTCTGGATTATTCGAGCCTTCGAGTGACTCGGTTCTTTCCCCTTTGCTGGAGTTCTGTCCCTTCGCCAGTATCTCTTACTTTTATGTTGGTACCCGAATAAGTCCCTATGTGAGGCCTGTGCCAGCTCCTTACTTGACTTCTGTGTCTACAAGGGTGTGTTTACTTGACTTCTGTGCTACAAGGGTGTTTACTATCTGTGCTACAAGGTTGTTTACTTCTGTGCTACAAGGGTATTACTTGACGTCTGTACACCCAGTCCTTTACATCATGCCTCTATAGCCTGAGTATTGCCTGATTTGTTATATAGTATTGTTACGTGTTGTTACATATGTTTACTTGTTAGTGTTGTTACATATGTTATTGTTAGTTTTTGTTACCATATGTATTGTTAGTGTTGTTACGTGTGTTATTGTTAGTGTTGTTTACATGTGTTATTGTTTAGTGTTGTTACATATGTTTTGTTAGTGTTGTTACATATGTTATTGTTAGTGTTGTTAATGGTTATTGTTAGTGTTGTTACATGTGTTATTGTTAGTGTTGTTACATATGTTATTGTTAGTGTTGTTACATATGTTATTGTTAGTGTTGTTACATATGTTATTGTTAGTGTTGTTACATATGTTATTGTTAGTGTTGTTACATATGTTATTGTTAGTGTTGTTACATATGTTATTGTTAGTGTTGTTACATATGTTATTGTTAGTGTTGTTACATATGTTATTGTTAGTGTTGTTACATGTGTTATTGTTAGTGTTGTTACATATGTTATTGTTATGTGTTGTACATATGTTATTGTTAGTGTTGTTACATGTGTTAGTGTTGTTACATATGTTATTGTTAGTGTTGTTACATGTGTTATTGTTAGTGTTGGTACATATGTTATTGTTAGTGTGTTACTATGTTATTGTTAGTGTTGTTACATATGTTATTGTTAGTGTTGTTACATATGTTATTGTTAGTGTTGTTACATGTGTTATTGTTAGTGTTGTTACATGTGTTATTGTCACTTAGTGTTCACTATTATGATGTGTGTTGTGAAGTTTTGACTACCTCTGTGTTGAGTACTGAACACGTGACTTGTTGCAGAAGGACACCCTGGGACACTGGCTGTTTGACGCGGTCTGTGAGAAGTTGAATCTGGTGGAGAAGGATTATTTCGGATCTTCGCTATGTGGAACACAGAAAACCAGCGGGTATGTGTGTTTATGTCCTGACTTCATTATGTGGACACAGAAAACCAGCGGGTATGTGTGTTTATGTCCTGACTTCATTATGTGGACACAGAAAACCAGTGGTATGTGTGTTTAATGTCCTGACTTCATTATGTGGACACAGAAAACCAGCGGGTATGTGTGTTTATGTCCTGACTTCATTATGTGGACACAGAAAAACCAGCGGGTAGTGTGTTTATGTCCTGACTTCATTATGTGGACACAGAAAACCAGCGGTATGTGTGTTTATGTCCTGACTTTGTTATGTGGACACAGAAAACCAGCGGGTATGTGTGTTTATGTCCTGACTTCATTATGTGGACACAGAAAACCAGCGGTATGTGTGTTTATGTCCTGACTTCATTATGTGGACACAGAAAACCAGCGGGTATGTGTGTTTATGTCCTGATCATTATGTGGACACAGAAAAACCACGGGTATGTGTGTTATGTCTGACTTCATTATGTGGACACAGAAAACCAGCGGGTATGTGTGTTTATGTCCTGACTTCATTATGTGGACACAGAAAACCAGCGGGTATGTGTGTTTATGTCCTGCTTCATTATGTGGACACAGAAACCAGCGGGTATGGTGTGTTTATGTCCTGACTTTCATTATGTGGACACAGAAACCAGCGGGTATGTGCGTTTATGTCCTGACTTTGTTATGTGGACACAGAAAACCAGCGGGTATGTGCGTTTATGTCCTGACTGTCCTGGTGCCCCAGACTTCATTCTGAGGTCATCACTTTTGTAGGGTACATTATGTGCACAATGGACATAAATATGTGTATGTGTATTGTGTGTGTGTGTGCATGTGTGTGTGTGGGTGGGTGGGTGGGTGAGTGTGGACACAAACACACATGTATGTAGGATCCCACAATAACAGCGGCCAGCATGCTGCCCTACTGGCATAAAGGTGTGTGTGTGTGGATCCCTTTTGTAGATTAGTTTATATGAGACTAGATTAGTTTACAAGAGACTAGATTAGTTTACATGAGGCTGGATTAAAAAAGGCAAAAAACTGCAAAAAACTAGTGTTGAAAGAAGAAAAGGGAAATTATAAACCCATTCACTATGGGACATAGAAATGAGAGAGGAGCTGATCTAGAAAACAATTGTTTAAATCACAAGCACCCCATGTAAACAACATCTAAGATGGTTATGTTCACCTGTATGTCACCTGTATGTCACCTGTATGTCACCTGTATGTCACTTGATGGTCATGTCAACAACCAAACTGACTGCATCTGAACAGCAAAGATAGAGGGCGTCTGTAATAGTAACATTGACAAAGTCAAAAGCTTTAAGAAAAAAATCAGATGTGCGAACATGGAATAGTGATAAAAATGCAATACTTTAACAGAAAGCAATGATACATTAGAAATTTACTGTGGAGTATGTGTATGTAAATGTATGACACTCCCCCCCCCCCCCCCCCCCCCCCCCAAAAAAAAAAAAAAAAAAACAACACAAAAACCATGATAATACACCTGGAACTAAATAACAAGAGCCAGAACCTTTAGTAGACAGAAGGAGAGCCAGTGTCGGTGTTTCCCATGTACTCTATGTAAGAACTGGAACAGCACTGTTTGCCCCAAGCGTGGAAGAGACCAGTTTTATATCCTTCTCCCAAAGGAAGGGATTTTAATGTTGTGCACAAACTTTCATATTATCCCAGGAAGTCACGCTAGCAAAATTGTCTTGCCCATCATCACGAAGAGGATTGATAGAAAGTTAGAACATGAATGACAGGAAGTACAGGCAGGTTTAAGGCATGGACAGGGCAATCAGGGACCATATCTTCAATATGTAAACCATCTTTGAGAAATGCAGAGAGTACAGTGTCAATCTTTGTAGACTACAGTGAGGCTTCAACTGTGTTCAGCATCAGAAATTCTGGAACATCATGAGAGATATGGCATTTCTAGCATCATCTGACCCGCTTGATTGAAACATTATATCATCAAACAGCAAGCAGCTGTTAGAGCAGCCGGTGAAATCTCAAACTGGCTTAGGTGCCAAGGGGAGTAAGACAGGGTTGCAATCTCTGTCCATACCTGTTCCACAAACATACAGAACATACGTTGAGAAATGTCACACATGATAGGACCTGGCACAATTTTCATCTGCTTATAATTGATGGATATTCAGTTCCAGAACTCAATGTGCAGACGGCACTCAGACGACACTTCATTCAGTGCCAACAGAGATTAGAATAGAGACTCATGTCTGCCAAAAGACACGCAGTGAAGGTCAACATCTATTTATGAACTACCAACAAACAATGTGCACAGACAGAGCTACATGTGCACAGACAGAGCTACATGTGCACAGACAGAGCTACATGTGCACAGACAGAGCTACATGTGCACAGACAGAGCTACATGTGCACAGACAGAGCTACATGTGCACAGACAGAGCTACATGTGCACAGACAGAGCTACATGTGCACAGACAGAGCTACATGTGCACAGACAGAGCTACATGTGCACAGACAAGGCTACATGTGCACAGACAGAGCTACATGTGCACCAACAATAACAATGAATGGTGAAGACAGGAACATGTCACCAACTTTGAACACTTTAGCTCCATTATCAAAATCAGCAGGGACTGTTCACACAAAGTCAGAAGCACACGCTGTAGGACTGTTCACACAAAGTCAGAAGCACACGCTGTAGGACTGTTCACACAAAGTCAGAAGCACACGCTGTAGGACTGTTCACACAAAGTCAGAAGCACACGCTGTAGGACTGTTCACACAAAGTCAGAAGCACAGGCTGTAGGACTGTTCACACAAAGTCAGAAGCACAGGCTGTAGGACTGTTCACACAAAGTCAGAAGCACACGCTGTAGGACTGTTCACACAAAGTCAGAAGCACACGCTGTAGGACTGTTCACACAAAGTCAGAAGCACAGGCTGTAGGACTGTTTATGTTTTTTGGGTAGTAGTTTTAGCATGATATAATTGCCCTTGTTTTACCCTTGATTGCATTGATTCCCCCCCCCCCCCCCCCCCCCCCCCCACACATTTCTTATGGTATTGTAGGCCAGATATGTATAGCCTTTGTATTTCTTTGTGTCCATTACCACATATATCGTTGTTGAGTCTGTCTGTGTAATATTCATGTGTAATATTCATCTTCATGTCCCTTGTTTTGTTCATGTTTGTGGTGATGCCCACTTTCATGCTGTCAGTGCTGGTGTGTGCATGATCCCCTGTCTGTGTGCATGTTCCCCTGTCTGTGTGTATGATCCCCTGTCTGTGTGCATGTTCCCCAGTCTGTGCATGTTCCTCCATCTGTGTGCATGTTCCCCAATCTGTGTGCATGTTCACCTGTCTTTGTGCATGTCCCCCTGTCTGTGTGCATGTTCTGTGTGCATGTTCCCCTGTCTGTGTGCATGTTCCCCTGTCTGTGTGCAGGAACACATAGACCATCAGCTAAATGCCTGCCTTCCAGCCAGTGCTGACTGTGCACTGTATTCCTGTTCTGTTGCTACCTTGACCCTGGGTTTCAGTAACTTAATATGCAGTGAAGAGGTATTCAATTGTAGTTTGATGTGTTATATTATGGCTGTGCCACAGTTGTTTGTGATCATCATGCATGACATGTTGCTAAAGGTTGGGCATTTTGACTGATGGAACCTGACATTCTGTCCCCAGCACTGGCTTGACCCACTGAAGACTGTCTACAAGCAGCTTAAAGGTAATAATGTTTATTGAATGTGCTTCTGTTTGTAATATAGCACCAGGGGGGCAAGGGTCCGGAAGTTTCATGTGTGGCAGTCAGTCAGCAGCAGAAACATAACATGTCCAGAAGAGGCACCAGTGTAGACGGATGTTATGTTTCTGGACAAACGGGGAAAAGATAACATGAATGGAAAATGGATTAGTATGGAAGGATGTTATGTTTCTGAATGAAGGAAAAAACTATAACACATATTTAAGAGGGGAAAGTAAAACTGTTGGGCCATAGCTAGCCAATGTTGGATAATTGCAATAAATGAAAAGTCTCGAAGGTGGATGTGCATCGCACGACTGGAGAAAAACGCCTGGGAGTCATGACCCAGACAGGCCCACAGCTTGAGGGTTTAAAAGGGGTAAAGGGGCTGGAACGTTTGGTGAGGGGGATGATTTCTGATGATCAGAAGCCTCCTGTCGTGCTGCTCCACATCAAAGTTTTTACCACAGATCATCATGTTGCAAATATGGTTCCCATGGCCAAGAGGTTGCTGGACCCCTGGCCTGCTCTCCCGCCCCATGTCCAAGGTGTCTGCAGGGTCCTGGTCCGTCCTCGTGCTGGTGGACCCCTGCCTGTCACTGTCCTCTCCCAGCCACTGGGACATAGGAGCAACGTATGTTCTCAACAATTGTCACTTGTACTTTAATTTGTTTGCTGGTGTCCTTAGGTTCCGTTTACAGGTTTCTTATACACAAAAGTGTAGAAAACGTGTTAGCACCGGGTGGAAGGAAAAACAGTGTTTCTAGGACACATATGCAATGTACAATGAGTAACGTGTGCTGGGTTCAGGTAGCATACTTTATACAGAGGTATATGGCGATGGGTTGTGATAACATTTGTGATGTGATGTGATACATTGGCAAGATTATGGGTGACACTAAAACAGTTGGGGTGATGACACGTAAGGTAGGGTCTAGAATATCTTCATGTGGTCCATGAGTGACAGATGAGTGGCTGGAGAGTTTAACTGGGACAAAGGCAAGGCCATGGCCGTACAGCCTTCTACAGGGGGAAAAAGCAGCGGCTGCAGCAGGATATAACAATATGAATTGGAAGCAATTAGGTTTATTGAACTCCCGCGAAAAGAAGAGACATACTAAACACAGACACCATACACATACCTTACAAGGAAATCCATCGTACACCGGTGAAAACAAAGTGTGACTTATCCAAAATAAGATCAATCAATCAATCATGTGCCATGCCGGAAAGCGTGGGCGGTCATGATTCGCCATTTCACTCGATCACCAGAGTCGTGGATCAGCTCAGTGTTCCTGTCTCGTCCATGCCATGTGGCCAAGCCATCCAGGTATTTTCCTCTCGGTCTTCCTCTTGGTCTGTTCCCTTCGATCTTGCCAGCTGTCACTAAGTTCTCCAGTCCATTTCTTCTCATAACATGTCCAAAAAATTTTGACTGTCTACGTCTAATTTCTCTAATCAATCTACGATTTTCATTTGTCTCTTGTAGTACTTGGTCATTGGTTTTTCTATCTGTCCATGGTATTCTTTGCATTTTCCTCAGAAACCACATTTCTGCAGCCATCAGATGTTTTTCATGCTTGACTGCACATTGTCCAAGTTTCACATCCATACAAAAGAACAGGCTCTATGTATCCCCTCAACACTCTTTTTCTCGTTTCAATTGACATCATTTTATTGGTCAGAATGTTTTTCATCTTGCTAAAGGCTACTTTCGCAATGGCGATTCTTGTTCTAATCTCTTCAAGGCATCTGCCATCAGATGTTATGACTGTTCCGAGATAATTGAACCGATTCACTTGTTGAAGAATATTCCCATTTACTTGTATATTACATTGTGGTACTTCGTTCTTCCTAGTGACGACCATAACCTGTGTCTTCCTACAATTTAATTCCAACCCCAGCTGCTCACTGTGTACAACCACAGCGTCTACTAATTGTTGCAGATCCTGTGCATTGTCTGCAATCAATTCTGTATCATCTGCATATCTAATGTTATTTATATTTCGTCCTCCAATGCTGATTCCATTTAGGTCTTCTACATTTCTGAAAATATTTTCACTGTATAGGGAAAAAAGATCTGGAGACATTACACATCCCTGCCTAACACCTCTCTTAATAGGTTGGTATTGTCCTACTTCATTATCAATCCTTATGGCAGCTTGTTGTTTCCAATATATGTTTTTTATAAGTCTAATGTCTTTCCCATCAATTTGTAGATCTGCAAGCATATCCACAATGTTGACATGTCTAACTCTATCAAAAGCCTTTGTGTAGTCAATAAAGCAAAGATGTATATCCTTGTTTACTTCTAAAGCACGTTCAATAACTGTTCGCAGCATATACACAGCATTTACTGTACCCTTTCCTTCTACAAAACCACATTGTTCTTCCCCTATTTCAGGTTGTATTTTCTTCCTCACTCTTTGCATGATAATTCGTAACAAAATCTTTGTGATGTGACTCATTATACTAATTGTTCTATGTTGATCACATTCTAAGGCTCCTGATTTCTTTGGGATTGCAATAAATACAGAATTACATAATTCAGAAGGTATATCTCCAGTATCATATAATGTGTTCAGCAGTCTAGTGACTTGCTCTAGTCCAAATTCTTCTAGAGCTCTAATCATTTCTGTTGTGATGTTATCTGCACCGGGGGCCTTGCCAGCTTTCATATGCTTAAGAACATTTTGAACCTCCATCTTTAAAATTGCTGGTCCTTCATTATTAAATCTAATAGCATACTGTTCCTCTCTGTTATCATTATACAGGTCTTTCACATAATCTGTCCATACATGTAGAATCTGATCTTTTTCTATTATGACTTTGCCATCTTTAGTTTTTAGACAGCCTGTTGATGTACTTGTTCTTTTATTAGTAAGTTCCTGAATTCTTTTGTGCACTAATTTGGTATTTTGACTGTTGTGTTGTTTTTCAATTTCTAAGCACTTTTCCTCAAGCCATGATTCTTTTGCCTTCCTACATAATATTCTGACTTGTCTGTGAATTTCTTCATATTTGGCAGGATTATTTTTGTTGAGTCTTCTTGTTTCCATTAAGTGTAAAATTTCCTCAGTCATCCATTTCTTACGACCCACCTTCTTTAATTTTGGAATAGTTTTTTCTGCAGCCACATTGATTGAATTCTTTAACATTTCCCATTGATCATCCACATCCTGGAATAGGATCTCTAGATCAGACAATATTTCAAATCTGTTCTGTACTTCTATGTTGAATTTGTTTTGTATTTCCTTGTCATTACTCAATGTACACAAATCATATTTAGTGTTCCCTGTTGTATACTTGACTTTCTTCAACTTTATCCTCAATGTTCCTGTGAGTAGTCTGTGGTCACTATAACAATCAGCACTGGGAACTGTTTTTGCTACTGTTAGCGCGTTTCTAAATCTTCTGCTAATGAGAATGTAGTCAATCTGGTTTCTAATCCTGCTATCAGGACTCCTCCAGGTCCATAATCTTCTAGGGTGTTGCTTGAACCAGGTGTTTCCTACAATCATTTCCTGTTCTTTTGCCCACTCTACTAGTCTGTATCCTCTTTCATTTCTCTCTCCTAAACCATAGTTTCCTACTGTGTATCTATCCCCTTGATTTCCTACTTTTGCATTGAAGTCCCCTATTATGATGTTTATTTCTGAATTTTTACATTTCTTTAAGGCAGACTCTATGTCATTATAAAATTCCTCTACACTATCTTCACTGGACTCTCCTGTTGGGGCATATACTTGAATAACATTTATGTTAAAAGGTCTGCCACTCAATTTAACTAGTAGAACTCTGTCCGACACGGCCCAATATCCCTGAACAGACGTTGATGTTTTCCGGTCCAAAATTATTGCCACTCCCCTATGTCGATCCTCACCTCCAGAATAAATAATCTTAAAATCTTTATGTATCTTGATGCCTGCTCCTGTCCATCTCGTTTCGCACATACCTAATATATTAATTTTTTCTCTTTGAATTTCTTGTGTTATGTTCTCTAATTTTCCGTCGTTGTTTAACGTCCTAACGTTCCATGTTCCTAATTTTAATGTCTCTGTCCTTGTCTTGCGATGATCAGTCTTTAAGCAATTTCAAAGAGGTAGTTTGCCGTTGCTTTCCTCTATGGCAGTGACCATACTGGCCGGGTGACTGCAATCATTGTCTCTCGAAAGAGAGAAAGCTTGCCGTCGCGAAACTCGAGACCATAACCAACAAATATCTGTCGGCTGCCCTCATAATTTCATCCACCACCTGCCTTCCGTGGCTTCTTTTGAACACTTCCAATTAACGAACACGAAATAACATCACATAATCCAAAGGAAAAACACTATCCACACGAATTTCATGGGAATTTCCATAGGGAATCCACAGAAAAACACTGAACAGCGTCTCCCCCAAGAACAACGAGACATCGCGTCGCCATCTTGGAAACAAAATAAGAAGCAATCAATAAATATGTAAAATGAAATAATAAAATAAAAAATAAGTACAATAAGACACAAAGGACGGCCGACGTTTCGATTCTCAGAATATTTGTCAAGGACAGGACAACACAAATAGATAAAAAAATGAAAACAAAAACAAACAAAATAAATCGACACAACTACTGGGTTCCCATGTGGGAGCAGAACTTCCACAGGGACCAGGCTTACAGTTGAAGAAAGCTTGGTCAACATCTGTTGATATGTTGCTCATTTTGTAACATAGAGTTCTCTCCTCCCTTCTCCCTGTCTTTCTGTATGTCTCTCTCTGCGTTATGGTTTGAGTGAGAGTGGGAGGCATGGGTGCCAAATGTATAAGCCTGCAAAGTGTTACTCTGTAACCTAGAATAATAAAAGAGTAGCAACAGTGTAGGAATGTCATGAGTGGATGGATGCTGTGTTGTTGCATGGCTTGTGACCAGCCACGTTCTGTGGTATGTGCACTAGATTGTTGCCCACACACAGCCATGTCCCCCGTGTCCTGACTGGGGCAGTACTTGTTCCATTGTCTTCTGATCTGTCTCAGGTGTCTGGGTATCCAGCCAGGTGGTGCCTGCAGCATAGGGTCACCAGATAATTGTCTCATTGTTTTCACTTGTATATAGGTCGCCCTGGGTTTACTTCAGGGTTGTGATGTGTTGTTGTTTGCTGACACACCTGACACTGTTGATCTCTGGACATGGGCGAAGGTCCGCCAAGTCTGCCCTCTCACATCATCAAACACTAGTGGGGACGCACAGCAGGAGACACTCACTACTGGCCCAGGGTGTGCCAGGCCTGTCTGCTGCAAGCGGCCACAACAGCATTTGTTGTGTACAGAGCATGGGAGAGAAATGTGTTGCCCTGATTCTGTCACTGTCTATCATGCTATAACTTGTGCTTTTTGGGAAGTGTGGGGGGGGGGGGGGGGAAGACATGGCATGGCCCACATTTGTCTCTGAACCCATAGAACACTAAATTATGGATGAATGTAAATGTGATCTTTGTTTGGCCTCTCCAACTTTGCAAAAGTATGTGTCATTATCTTGCAGACTTGTGAAGAATATATAGCTGACACTAGGAGGCAATCAGCCCTGGTCAGTGTTAGAGGAGTGGTAGAAATCCAGGCTAGTGAAGATAAGTGAGGAGAAAACAGACACACAATTTATTCTGCTTCTCTAACAACACAATACTGTCAGCTAGTGTTGAATGGGAACATACTGCAGCAGTCAGACCTGGGTGTCACATGTAATCATCACCTGACATGGAGGGCACAGGTGGAGGTCAACTGAACCAGATCAAGGCTAGGAATGGCAAACATGAACAAGCTGTATCGGACAGTGGATGAGAGTGTTCTCAAGTAGCCACATACTGGATGGTAGGCCAGTAGTGGAATCGAGTATTGCAGCGTGGGCAACAGCTTGATCACAATTACATGGCTTCAAAACCAAGGATTGCCAAGTGTAACTAGAGACAGACTGACTGACACCTTGCCATCTTGACAGTCCACAGTTTGTAAAATGGAGTTATACCTCTCTGTAACACAAAGTTTGGGCTGAATTTTGAGACCTGTCTAGTTTACTTCAGAGAAAAGGTAACACCAATACACCTGGAACAAGACAAGCTGCAGAAGTTGCCAGATCAGCAAAGCGCCTGTCGGAGCTTCGATCCTAGACCAGTTGCCTGCCAAGGCTTAAGGCCTGGTCTGCCCTGCCATAACATGTAATCTTTAGGTTGCATTTCCTCGCACTAAGATAAGGCTTGTACCCTCCCAATTGCACTCCTCTACCCGAAGTCATTGGCAGAATGTGGGGTGTCAGGTTTGGTAGGCGCTGCCCAACATTCGGCGCTAAAAGAAGCTGGTAGTACAATATATAATATGTGTGCGCAAGACAGTGGTTGGGAGGGTGACTGTAAGACGGCCTGCTTGCCAGTTTGTGACCTTTTGATAATAACTTTCCTTAATTTGTTCCTCCCTTTTTATTTCTTCCACTCTCCTCCTCTCTTCTCTTCCCCGACCCCTTTTTTCCCTTTTATCTTTCCATCTCCTGTGCCTCACTTTCCCCTTATGTTCTGCTGTTACATTCCCCCCTCCCCATACATACACACACTGTAGACTGAAGTGATAGTGTGAGATGGGTGTTCCCTGGCCTATTATATGTTCACCCTGAGAGGAGACATTATGCATAGACATTGACAGAGGTCAGTCAAGGTATGAGAACAGCATGAGTGGTTGTGTCTGGGTCATTTGAACATGTAGTTTCCAGTCATGCCTGTGCCTACACATGTGAAGATTGTAGTCTCCAGTCATGCCTGTACCTACACATGTGAAGATTGTAGTCTCCAGTCATGCCTGTACCTACACATGTGAAGATTGTAGTCTCCAGTCATGCCTGTACCTACACATATGAAGATTGTAGTCTCCAGTCATGCCTGTGCCTACACATAGGAATATTGTAGTCTCCAGCCATGCCTGTGCTTACACATGTGAAGATTGTAGTCTCCAGTCATGCCTGTACCTACACATATGAAGATTGTAGTCTCCAGTCATGCCTGTGCCTACACATAGGAATATTGTAGTCTCCAGTCATGCCTGTGCCTACACATGTGAAGATTGTAGTCTCCAGCCATGCCTGTGCCTACACATAGGAATATTGTAGTCTCCAGTCATGCCTGTGCCTACACATGTGAAGATTGTAGTCTCCAGCCATGCCTGTGCTTACACATGTGAAGATTGTAGTCTCCAGCCATGCCTGTACCTACACATATGAAGATTGTAGTCTCCAGCCATGCCTGTACCTACACATATGAAGATTGTAGTCTCCAGCCATGCCTGTACCTACACATATGAAGATTGTAGTCTCCAGTCATGCCTGTACCTACACATGTGAAGATTGTAGTCTCCAGCCATGCCTGTGCTTACACATGTGAAGATTGTAGTCTCCAGCCATGCCTGTACCTACACATATGAAGATTGTAGTCTCCAGCCATGCCTGTGCTTACACATGTGAAGATTGTAGTCTCCAGTCATGCCTGTACCTACACATGTGAAGGTTGTAGTCTCCAGTCATGCCTGTACCTACACATATGAAGATTGTAGTCTCCAGTCATGCCTGTGCCTACAAATAGGAATATTGTAGTCTCCAGCCATGCCTGTGCTTACACATGTGAAGATTGTAGTCTCCAGTCATGCCTGTACCTACACATATGAAGATTGTAGTCTCCAGTCATGCCTGTACCTACACATGTGAAGATTGTAATCTCCAGCCATGCCTGTGCTTACACATGTGAAGATTGTAGTCTCCAGCCATGCCTGTACCTACACATATGAAGATTGTAGTCTCCAGCCATGCCTGTGCCTACACATAGGAATATTGTAGTCTCCAGTCATGCCTGTGCCTACACATGTGAAGATTGTAGTCTCCAGTCATGCCTGTGCCTACACATGTGAAGATTGTAGTCTCCAGCCATGCCTGTGCCTACACATGTGAAGATTGTAGTCTCCAGCCATGCCTGTACCTACACATGTGAAGATTGTAGTCTCCAGCCATGCCTGTACCTACACATATGAAGATTGTAGTCTCCAGACATACCTGTACCTACACATGTGAAGATTGTAGTCTCCAGCCATGCCTGTGCCTACACATAGGAATATTGTAGTCTCCAGCCATGCCTGTACCTACACATATGAAGATTGTAGTCTCCAGCCATGCCTGTGCCTACACATAGGAATATTGTAGTCTCCAGCCATGCCTGTGCCTACACATAGATATTGTAGTCTCCAGCCATGCCTGTGCTTACACATGTGAAGATTGTAGTCTCCAGTCATGCCTGTACCTACACATATGAAGATTGTAGTCTCCAGTCATGCCTGTACCTACACATGTGAAGATTGTAATCTCCAGCCATGCCTGTGCTTACACATGTGAAGATTGTAGTCTCCAGCCATGCCTGTACCTACACATATGAAGATTGTAGTCTCCAGCCATGCCTGTGCCTACACATAGGAATATTGTAGTCTCCAGTCATGCCTGTGCCTACACATGTGAAGATTGTAGTCTCCAGTCATGCCTGTGCCTACACATGTGAAGATTGTAGTCTCCAGCCATGCCTGTGCCTACACATGTGAAGATTGTAGTCTCCAGCCATGCCTGTACCTACACATGTGAAGATTGTAGTCTCCAGCCATGCCTGTACCTACACATATGAAGATTGTAGTCTCCAGACATACCTGTACCTACACATGTGAAGATTGTAGTCTCCAGCCATGCCTGTGCCTACACATAGGAATATTGTAGTCTCCAGCCATGCCTGTACCTACACATATGAAGATTGTAGTCTCCAGCCATGCCTGTGCCTACACATAGGAATATTGTAGTCTCCAGCCATGCCTGTGCCTACACATAGATATTGTAGTCTCCAGCCATGCCTGTACCTACACATGTGAAGATTGTAGTCTCCAGCCATGCCTGTACCTACACATATGAAGATTGTAGTCTCCAGACATACCTGTACCTACACATGTGAAGATTGTAGTCTCCAGCCATGCCTGTGCTTACACATGTGAAGATTGTAGTCTCCAGCCATGCCTGTACCTACACACATCTTCTTCTTCTTCGTTCATCCGGAGTTTTTTTTTCCAGACGTGATTGCGTTGTGCCTGTTTACAGCAGAGCTGCGTTCTTGCGCCATTAGGCCGCACATCCGACTTCTGCGGGCATTTGTTGACCGGGTTAACCTTCCCGGGTACCTACACATATGAAGATTGTAGTCTCCAGACATACCTGTACCTACACATGTGAAGATTGTAGTCTCCAGCCATGCCTGTGCTTACACATGTGAAGATTGTAGTCTCCAGCCATGCCTGTGCCTACACATGTGAAGACTGTAGTCTCCAGCTATGCCTGTGCTTACATATGTGAAGATTGTGGTCTTGTGACCTGGAAAGACAGGGAGTGTGGAGTTCAACTGAAGACTGTCTTACTGTGAGGTTATTGGTGTCCCCACTCTGACAGGGCAGCCTCTCTCTCCAGATATTTGTGGCTTTGTTGAGACAGAGGCAGCCAGCAGTGGTTTCTGTCACAATACTGTATGCTGTCTGGGTTATTGGTCTCCAGATATTTGTGGCTTTGTTGAGACAGAGGCAGCCAGCAGTGGTTTCTGTCACAATACTGTATGCTGTGTGGGTTATTGTCTCCAGATATTTGTGGCTTTGTTGAGACAGAGGCAGTCAGCAGTGGTTTCTGTCACAATACTGTATGCTGTGTGGGTTATTGTCTCCAGATATTTGTGGCTTTGTTGAGCCAGAGGCAGCCAGCAGTGGTTTCTGTCACAATACTGTATGCTGTGTGGGTTATTGTCTCCAGATATTTGTGGCTTTGTTGAGACAGAGGCAGTCAGCAGTGGTTTCTGTCACAATACTGCATGCTCTGTGGGTTATTGTCTACAGATATTTGTGGCTTTGTTGAGACAGAGGCAGTCAGCAGTGGTTTCTGTCACAATACTGTATGCTGTGTGGGTTATTGTCTACAGATATTTGTGGTTTTGTTGAGACAGAGGCAGTCAGCAGTGGTTTCTGTCACAATACTGTATGCTGTGTGGGTTATTGTCTCCAGATATTTGTGGCTTTGTTGAGACAGAGGCAGTCAGCAGTGGTTTCTGTCACAATACTGCATGCTGTGTGGGTTATTGTCTCCAGATATTTGTGGCTTTGTTGAGACAGAGGCAGTCAGCAGTGGTTTCTGTCACAATACTGTATGCTGTGTGGGTTATTGTCTCCAGATATTTGTGGCTTTGTTGAGACAGAGGCAGTCAGCAGTGGTTTCTGTCACAATACTGCATGCTCTGTGGGTTATTGTCTACAGATATTTGTGGCTTTGTTGAGACAGAGGCAGTCAGCAGTGGTTTCTGTCACAATACTGTATGCTGTGTGGGTTATTGTCTACAGATATTTGTGGTTTTGTTGAGACAGAGGCAGTCAGCAGTGGTTTCTGTCACAATACTGTTTGCTCTGTGGGTTATTGTCTCCAGATATTTGTGGCTTTGTTGAGACAGAGGCAGTCAGCAGTGGTTTCTGTCACAATACTGCATGCTGTGTGGGTTATTGTCTCCAGATGTTTGTGGCTTTGTTGAGACAGAGGCAGTCAGCAGTGGTTTCTGTCACAATACTGCATGCTGTGTGGGTTAATATCTCCAGATATTTGTGGCTTTGTTGAGACAGATGCAGTCAGCAGTGATTTCTGTCACAATACTGCATGTTGTGTGGGTTATTGTCTCCAGATATTTGTGGCTTTGTTGAGACAGACACAGCCAGCAGTGGTTTCTGTCACAATACTGTATGCTGTGTGGGTTATTGTCTCCAGATATTTGTGGCTTTGTTGAGACAGAGGCAGTCAGCAGTGGTTTCTGTCACAATACTGTTTGCTCTGTGGGTTATTGTCTCCAGATATTTGTGGCTTTGTTGAGACAGATGCAGTCAGCAGTGGTTTCTGTCACAATACTGTATGCTGTGTGGGTTATTGTCTCCAGATATTTGTGGCTTTGTTGAGACAGACACAGTCAGCAGTGGTTTCTGTCACAATACTGTATGCTGTGTGGGTTATTGTCTCCAGATATTTGTGGCTTTGTTGAGACAGACAAGTCAGCAGTGGTTTTCTGTCACAATACTGTAAGCTGTGTAGGTTATTGTCTACAGATATTTGTGGCTTTGTTGAGACATATGCAGTCAGTAGTGGTTTCTGTCACAATACTGTATGCTGTGTGGGTTATTGTCTCCAGATATTTGTGGCTTTGTTGAGACAGAGGCAGTCAGCAGTGGTTTCTGTCACAATACTGTATGCTGTGTGGGTTATTGTCTCCAGATATTTGTGGCTTTGTTGAGACAGACACAGTCAGCAGTGGTTTCTGTCACAATACTGTATGCTGTGTGGGTTATTGTCTCCAGATATTTGTGGCTTTGTTGAGACATATGCAGTCAGTAGTGGTTTCTGTCACAATACTGTATGCTGTGTGGGTTATTGTCTCCAGATATTTGTGGCTTTGTTGAGACAGCAGGAGACAATGCCCATGTCTGCTGCCAACAAGAACAGCAACCACTGAGACACTAGCCAAACACTGGTAGTAGTTGTATGACAGCTTATTGTTGACACATGATGAAAGCTCCTTGTGCAACACTGCAGTGACACAGCACACACATCAGCAGTTACATTGCTGGTCATGCAGACAGATACAGCTGCCCGCTCACACACCACAGGGTCCCGGCCTCACAACAGTCTGAGAGGCTCTGTCATAGACCTCTCTCCTCTACCATCTGCCATAGTTAAATACCCCGATTTTCTGTTCTCACCTGCGTGTCCACGCTTGACTTGTCATCAGTGTTATAATCTTCGGTTATGTACATTGTGTCTGGCATGAGGCACATTACCATAACAACCCGGAAATATTGCTAGATACCGTATGATTATTCCACAAACAAAACAAGAAATCATCATCATCATGTGCCATGTTGGTAAGTGTGGGCGGTCATGTTTCGCCATCTCACACGATCATCAAAGTTGTGGATCAGCTCTATGTTCTTGTCTCAACCATACCACATGGCCAAGCCATCCAGGTATTTACTTCTCTGCCTTCCCCTTGTTCTTCTCCCCTCAATCTTGCCAGTTGTCACCAAGTTATCGAATTTATTTCTTCTCATAATGTGACAAAAAATGTTGACTACCTACGTCTAATTTCTCTTATCAGTTTACAGTTTTCATATGCTTCTTGTAAGACTTAGTCATTGGTTTTTCTGTCTGTCCACGGTATTCTTTGCATTTTCCTCAGAAACCACATTTCCACTGCCATTAGATGTTTCTCAGCTTGTCTGCTCATTGTATATGCTTCACATCCTTACAAACAAAGACAACACTTGGGTGTTTCTACACAAAAGGACGGGACCTTCCCTCCAGGATATGTTGTGACCCCCCACATCCTGGGAAGTAGATATTGCCAGTGTGGCTGGGGAATGGATATTGGCATTTTAGTGGGAAGACTTTAGTCTCAGATATATCATAGCCACTGAAATCTACTAGTTGTTACAATATTTGAAATGGTATCATTGACTGGAGTTGTTTAAAGACATCGCTGTGCAAACATTGTCAACTGCAGGCTGCATTCTTGTCCTTTACAGTCACATCTGTACCATTGATCATTCTGGAATGTTGAGCTTTCGTAAAGAGCACAGGTCATGCGGTAGGTTATAGATTGGAGAAGTTTATTTCAGTGGGGATAAATGTTTTAAAATCTATCAGAAATTTGTGTCAGTGCAGAGTGTGAGCAGGATTCCAACGTGAGTATGAAGTATATGTGGCCATGTGGCAGCTTGTCTGTGAAACAGACCTAGTCTGTGTGGTGGCCATCAACACATTAGCCAGGTAATTGCTGGCACTTGCAGCTGTTGCCGGAAGAATGTGTTCACAGATGTTGTATTGATGGGAAATGGTAATCGATTCAGTCATCACCGTTAGATTGGCCAGCTGTGTATGCAGCTTGTTTCAACTAATATATTCATCTCACTGTTACTGTATGGCTCCACTGGGTGTGAGTTCACTGCCCACTTCCACACAAGAGACACGACATTGAGAGAATGATAACCATGTTTGAAACATGTGAGAATAAAACTGTTACAGTCTGCTTACAGAAACAGTTGAGTCATCTTGAGAAGATCGTTGAGTTATCTCTGTGGCTGAGTCATCTCTATGGTTGAGCCATTGTCAGAATTTCCCATATGAGCTCACACTTTGTTATAATGTCAAATGGTTCTGACACTGGTGTTTAGTTCTGGGTTCAGGTTAGATCCCATACACTCCAGATCCCAGAGAGAAAACTTGAGACAAATGTCTCTTGTTTGCTGATAGAGGAAACTGGATACTCAAGAAAACAGCCAAGAAATGGCTCGTTGAAAAGATAGATGTAACTGCTCTTGGTACCCCCAGGAGTGAGAGAAAGACATGTATATATGCAGAAGAAGCTTTTTTGCATCAGCTCTGCATAGTACAGTTTACCTCTCTGACTTATCTCCTCCTGGAAAGTTATATTTGCTCCCCCACTAACTGTGTGTGGAAGTATTAGGCTAGCATTTACACTACATAAACATTTACGTACAGTTAGATATATGGAAGAACTATGAGTTTCACTTACACTACATAAACATTTACGTACAGTTAGATATATGGAAGAACTATGAGTTTCACTTACACTACATAAACATTTACGTACAGTTAGATATATGGAAGAACTATGAGTTTCACTTACACTACATAAACATTTACGTACAGTTAGATATATGGAAGAACTATGAGTTTCACTTACACTACATAAACATTTACGTACAGTTAGATATATGGAAGAACTATGAGTTTCACTTACACTACATAAACATTTACGTACAGTTAGATATATGGAAGAACTATGAGTTTCACTTACACTACATAAACATTTACATACAGTTAGATATATGGAAGAACTATGAGTTTTAACAAACCACCGCTGTGTTTATTTACTTTTCATAATGTTCATATGATGATGATGGTTATGATACTAGTTGCTGGCTTTAGATGCTGGTGGTATACGAGAGAATGCTGTATGAGCAAATGGCATGTCCATATAGACAATATTTACTGAACTTTCAAGGATCTTTTGATGAAGACTCTTAAGTCATCAGGCTCCACAGTGAGACACATTGCACATTCAGCTTACAGGATTTCCTAACATGAGGATCAGCCAATCCGTTATGTGAGTGAATTGCTGACAGTCCGTGGCACTTATGAGAACTGGAATTAAACAAAACGCGGATGTGTAGTATCTATCTATCTACACATTTCATTACATATATTTAATGTATATTTTCACATAAACATATATAATTCAGAGAGGGAGAGAGTATGCACACGCACGCACGCATGCACACACACACACACATGCACACACACAGTCTCTCTCTCTCTCTCTCTCTCTCTCTCTCTCTCTCTCTCTCCTCTCTCTCTCTCTCTCCCCTCTCTCTCTCTCTCGCTCTCTCTCTCTCTCTCTCTCTCTCTCTCTCTCTCTCTCTCTCTCTCTCTCTCTCTCTCTCTGGTGGGCCTACGTGCCCAATTTGTAACCCTTTTAAAATAAGTTCAATTCATTTCAATTCTCTCTCCTCTCTCTCTCTCTCTCTCTCTCTCTCTCTCTCTCTCTCTCTCTCTTCTCTCTCTCTCTCTCTCTCTCTCTCTCTCTCTCTCTCTCTCCTCTCTCTCTCTCTCTCTCTCTCTCTCTCTTCTCTCTCTCTCTCTCTCTCTCTCTCTCTCTGGTGGGCCTACGTGCCCAATTTGTAACCCTTTTAAAATAAAGTTCAATTCATTTCAATTCTCTCTCTCTCTCTCTCTCTCTCTCTCTCTCTCTCTCTCTCTCTCTCTCTCTCTCTCTCTCTCTCTCTCTCTCTCTCTCTCTCTCTTTCTCTCTTTTATGCACATATCTAATTTAGATCATATATATGTATTCACTTATCCCTGTATAGATGAGTGTTTCTCATCATCCAAGTTCATCTCATTTACTCTCTCACTCTCTCCCTGTCTCTCTGTCTCTCTCTCATTCCTGTTGAATATCAAAGGCCTTCACTACACCTATCTTGAAGAATGAGTGTCCTAAGTCCATTGTCTACTCTCATGCAGACATCATCATACAGACAAGGTGAACTGGTGCCATTTCTCTGTCAAAATAGTTTCACACCAAACTTGGTAGGCATTCAAAGTGTTGGTCCAAATAATTGTTGTTTTGGATGCTATCATTAGACTTGTGCCCTCAGGAATTTCTCCTGATTAGTCAGTCTACAATTTGTGTCAGCTTCATGCTGGACGAATCTAAATGTCTATCCTGTACATGAAGTTAGTTAGTTAGTTAGTCGACAGATCATCCTCGTTGCACATTGAACCATCAGTCCATAAGTGCTCGGATCCCCTCCTCAGCAAATCCCGCAGCGTGTAGCGGCTAACGACGCCAGTTCTGTGTTGGTTTATCAATCTTCTTTGGCTTCCTGCGTAGTGTTCTTGTTTGGCCACCCCTCTTTTAATTTGCTGCTCCCGCAGTCTGGCCATTGTTGTAGATTCACAGTCATCACTTGGTTCTCGCAAAAGTCTCACTTCTCGTAGAGCATTCAGAATGTCAGCCTGGTCCATGGCGCGTCCGCCCTCCACAGTGGCCTCACCTGCGAGCTTGTCAGCCCGCTCATTTCCTTGTACTCCCGCATGACCTGGCACGAAGATGAAACTAATCTTTGCCAGCCGAGACCGCTTCAGAGGCAGCAACCATTCTCTTCGGATCGACCCCTCCTCTATCCTCTTGATCATGTTCATTGAGTCGCTAAGGAAACAAGCCCTAGTGAATGTCTGTGTCTCGAGCCATGTTATTGCTTTACTTACTGCCATGACTTCCATGGTCAGGCTACTTGTGGTTTCAGTGAAAGCACCAGAGTCCTCCTTCACAATTCTCCCTCCGGCCCGAGCTGTAAAGGCCCATGAGCTTCTCACATGTCGGACGACCGACCCATCTGTGTAGATGACCGCGTCACCTGTCTAGCGAATTCTCGAAAATCAACGCTTGTACTTCAGCCTCAACAGCAGCCGAATTTTCTTGTCTGCATTTTCTATCTAGTTGGATGCAAACTGAAAAGGATGTGCAGAAGTCTGTTGGCACTTGCACCCACTCCTCGCCAGGTTCTAAGTCCTCAAGTGAACACACCTGTTGAAGAATGTCTTCGGCTTGACCCATCCACGACCGTCCTCTTTTTAACCTGCTGCCCTTCACCTTCCTAATTTCACTATGCAGTGGATGTTGTGTGTTTGCGTTAATTCTGAGGTAGGCGCGTGCCCTGCAAACTTGTATTCTCTCTTCAATGGTTGGAAAATCAAGAAGGTAGCGCATCGCCCTGCATGCTGTATCTCTTGTACATCCAAGAATAATGCGCATAGCTTCATTCTGTATCCTTTCCATCCTTTCTATCTGCTTATGGCTGAGAGTCAGGATTGCCATTGCATACTCCAAAACAGACATGACCAGCCCCTCGTACAGGCATCGCTGCCAAACCCCGCTTGGCCTTTGTTATTCCCTGGTCTATGTGCACATTATAAGCAAGGCTTCGATCAAACCGTATCCCCAGGTAATTCATTGCCTGCGTTCTTTCCACCGTCTCTGAACACAGCATTACAGTTGGTGTTGGATTGTTGACAATATGATTATTCAACGAGAACCAAGTCACTGTTGCCTTTGTTGGGTTGACCATTGCCCCAGCTTCATCACACCAAGTACTTATGCGATTGAGTTCGGTTTGTAGTTCCACAGCAACCTCCTCTCTATCCTTACCCTGACGATACACTAAAACATCATCGGCATACGACAATGTCCTGCCAGGTCCAGTGATCTGCTCACTGGTGATTCTCACTGTGTAGGCGTTGAACAGTACCGGAGATAATGGTGATCCCTGTGGTAGGCCAGGATATATTGTTGTTGGTTCCGAAGTCCAACTGCCACATCTAAAAACTACTTTCCGTTGGAAGAGGGCTGCAGCGATCCAACTAAGGAGGAATGGACTTACGTTTAGTTCAAGAAGCTGAAACATTAAAAAATCCAGTGGTACTCTGTTGTATGCGTCCTCAAGATCAATCGCTGCAGCAACGGTTTCAGTGCCTGAGTGGAAACCTTCATAGACATCATGGGCAAAGACTGCTGCATTGGTCCAGGTTTCTCTTTTTGGACTGGTACCCACCCAGGGTAGGTGGGAAAACACCTTGCCTCTCTAGTTGGCTTGATATTTTCCTGGCAATTACCTTCTCCAGCAGCTTGCCTATTGTATTCTGCATGGTTATAATTCGATATCCCTGAATTTTTTTGTGGTCTTTGTCAGGCTTCGGCAAGAGAATCAGATAGCTGTGTAACCATTCCTCCTTGATGCTAGCACTCCCTATACTGTTGTTGTACATGTCTGCTAGTTTCTCTAGCTCATTGTCGGTACACCTATTTATGTCGTCGTATCTTATGCCATCAGGACCTGGAGCACTGTTTTTTGATCGTCGAAGCACAGCCTTGATTTCTTTCACTGTCACCTGTGTCTTCCTCCGAAGTGTTCTGGGCCTTGCATCTGTCTGAGGTGACCTCCTTGGCCAGATTTCGGCCTCCCATGTCTGTCTGGTTGCCCTGCTCAAGGTAGCGTTCAAAGAGGGCTTTGCCCTTGTCCTCGTCAGTCCTCTGCCAGGTGAGGTCAGCACCTTGGAAGTCTGAAATGCTCTTATTCTTGACTACACCACTCATCCTGTACATGAATAGGCCAAGCACTTCTGTGGCATGAATAATGTTGGAGCTCTCAAAATTATTACATTCAACAATAAGAAAACAATTTTCATAGTGATCCAGTAGAGACAAGAGCTGAAACAATAAGTAACAAACCAAATCCACTAGCTTGAAGTTTGGAAGAGTGCGCAGAAACATAAAACTAAAGCAAGCCCTCAGAATAGAAAATTGATTTTAAAATGTGTTGGTATTACCTGAGATTATAGCTAGGAAACTCTGCCACTGGGCTTTTTACTAAAGTCGGACAGAACGAGATGGTAATATCTCACCAGATAATTTAGGCGTCCCAGGTATGCTATCTATGCTGGCCTCTAAGTGTTTGTTGGCAATGCCATAGTTTAAATACTGTCTCTGATTTTCATCTTCTCTCCTCTCCTTTTACTTTGGATGATTACCTGAACATATTAAGTCCAGTATTCAATAACTCCTCCCCTGCTTTCATTATGGACTAGTTTCACCTGTCAATCAATTTTGACTGATACTACGCCTTGCGGCGAAACACGCTTCTTCTGCTGCTCGGAGATGCGAATGGCGTTATTAGGTTTCAAGGCTCAGTAAGTTTGTAGTAATGTTAACATTAGGTTTCATGACTCAGCAATGTGGGATGTATTATTAACATTAGATGTCAGGGCTTATTGTCCATTTACAAATAATGGCCCTCATTCACAATCAATTGTTTTGAAAACTGTCTGTTGCATCGTTATGAAATTTTTCCTGCTGTCTTATATTTACCCCCACCTAAGGAATACGTCTTTGAATAGGTCCAAAGGCAACATAAATCATGGAAAGCGGCGACATTTCTTTGATGTTTTGGCGAAAATGTAAATTCACACTAACAAACTTGTTTTATAGTAATGCACATCAATTCGGGTGAAGACACAAGGTGTATCCAGATTCGTATGGAAGTGGGTGCAATGTGAAATATTAGTAAAGACAGAGAATTTATGGAGGCATGGGTTAAATAATGTGAAATGGAAATTGACAGGAAAGTAGAAGGAATATATTTCTTACCTTATTTTTCATTTCTTTCTTGTTTCTTCAACTGCTAGTTAATAATGTATACACAAGGAGTCATGTTACTAGGATGCATTTAGCTTTTTATATGGAGTTCGTGAAAGCTTCCAAACAGCTGTGTGTTAATGTGCGTATGGAGTTACCAGAGATGGTACTGCAATGTAGTCATCATGTGTAAATTTTTAAGGATCTGTTCAGCTGTCTGTGTATTTTGTTCATACATGCACATGGGTGACAGAACCATTTTGAGTCTTCGTGAAAGATTGTCTACTCTGCTGTTTCGAGAGATGGAACATGATTACCTGTTTTGCACAATGAATATAGTTGTGAATTTCTCTGTAGTGGGCTTCCTTCTTAACAGCCAAGATGTTGGTTCTTTTTTCATTGAAGTTTATAGATTGATTCGTATGGTCGTGTGTTGTCCCCTCATTTGACGACGTGTTAGTTCTCACATTTCTTGTTATGCCACAGTATGTCAGTTTCCACTGCAATATTACTCGTCTGTTGGTATTTAATATATTTAGTGCTTTTTTCAATGCCAGGTGTTTGTCACCGTTGAGGGCTTGCGGAACTGAAAATTCATTACTGTGGAATACAAACTGTACAAGTTGTATTGTTTGTGCCAATGCTGTCATGTTTAGGGCCTGCAATTCTTCTGAATAGTTGGAGCAAAATATCCCAGTTGGTGTGCATGTGGATTCATTAATGTCTGTGATCTTCCCAGAGCTTAATCTGATGACTGCTCTCGGTTGCATAAAATTCAATCCATCCTTTCTCCAATAGTCATCTTCCTCTTTCAACACATGGTCCTCACATTTTTTCCAGTAATTTTTATCAATATTTAATAGCACAGACTGGGTTAGTATCTTGACATCAGACAATTTGAATCTAGTATTATCAGCTACCACCTATCCTTTAATTTTAGCCCACACAAGTTCTATAGGGTTTAAATGAGAATGGTACGGCGGAAGTCTCAAGCACCTATGGCCATGCTCTTCTATCAACTTGTCGATTTGATATTTCTTGCTTTTTTTCGTCTGTTTTACAAAGGACAACAATTCTAGCTTGAAATATGTTTTCCCTTCAGAACCATACCTTTATTGTTTCCTTTGTGCTCGATGCCGTAGGTAATTTGTTTTCTTGGGTAACAACATTGTGATATGATGCATTATCCATAATTAGACAAGATAGTTTATCTAGGGATGGAAGCACTGTATTCTCGAGCCAATCTCTAAATACATTACCATTCATCTCATTATGATAATCCCTATTGTCTGTATGCTTTGATATGAACACGAGTCCAGCATTCTGTTTTAAACCCTTATGCGTATTACCAGCATGGGCTATGACCAAATGCTTTCCTTTACTACAGGGCACATATCGTTTTATCTTTCCATCCACTGATTGCCATTCCTTATCATTTGTGTGGTGCGCATTGATCCAGGTTTCATCCAAATACACAATGTCATAATTTTTCTTTGCGCAGTTTCCTTATTTCACATAGGTATTTGCTTCTCATGGCTCCTAAATGCGGTTGCTCACAAATGTTATTTCTACCTCCCTTGTACTTTCTAAACGTGAAGCCTAATGTCCTTATAATTTTCCACAAAGTTGTTTTGGATAGCTCTATGTTATTGTTCTTTCTCAACCAAATCCTAATTTTTTCTTACAGTCACTGTGTCTTTGATATCTAGCATTTTTATGATAGCTCGCCTTATGACATCCTTGCCAAAGCTGTCTACAGTTGCCTTTCAACCTACCGTTTGCTTATTGCGTGGTGGTTTAATTCCAGATTCTTGCACCCATCGACGAAGTGACAGTTTATTCAAACCCAATGCATGCACTGTTCTTTTCCCGGGGTATGTAATAGTATGAAACAGTTTCCTGCGATCAGCTTCTTGACAAAAATATGTGTACAGCTTCATAGCAATGCTTTGAAGTGTACAAAATTTCACATTCAATCCCATTCAACAATATTCACATCCCGGAAGGTTAACCGGGTCAACAAATGCCCGCAGAAGTCGGATGTGTCGGCCTAACGGTGCAAGAACGCAGCTCTGCTGTAAACAGGCACAACGCAATCACGTCCAAAAAAACTCTGTATGAACGCAGAAGAAGAAGAAGAACAATATTCACACATTCAGATGTTAACGATAAATGGTAAGATTGATAAAATAATCAGTTTCATGAAAGCACCCACTATCGATAGAATTATTGATGACACATCTGAACACTCCTGTTTCACTATCTGACATTATTGTGCAGCACAGAAAATTCACTATTGAACGCTGGTGTTTCCGTGTGAAGATGTAATACATTCCATAATATGCACTTCATCTCTGACACGTAAATTACATACCGCATATACACAAACATTGAAATCTGCTGTACAATCTCCAGAACAAACATTTTATTTGTTGGGTGGACATAATGATAAGGTAATAAGCTAAATCTTATCATTTTCCCTCAGATGATTACTGCAATATGGATTTTTATATGGGGCAAACCAAATGTGAACAGACTATAGTAAGATTGTTCTATTGTTAACATTAGATTTCAGGGCTCAGTAAGATTGTTGCATTGTTAAAATTAGGTTTCAGGGTTCAGTAAGATTGTTGTAGTGTTAACATGAGGTTTCAGGGCTTAGTAAGATTGTTGTATTGTTAACATTAGGTTTCAGGGCTCAGGAAGATTTTTGTATTGTTAACATTAGATTTCATGGCTCAGTAAGATTGCTGTATTGTTAACATTAGATTTCATTGCTCAGTAAGGTTGTTGTATTGTTAACATGAGGTTTCAGGGCTTGGTAAGATTGTTTGTATTTTTAACATTAGGTTTCAGGGCTTAGTAAGATTGTTGTATTCTTAACATTAAGTTACAGGGCTTAGTAAGATTGCTGTATTGTTAACATTAGATTTCAGGGCTCAGTAATATTGCTGTATTGTTAACATTAGATTTCAGGGCTCAGTAAGATTGTTGTATTTTTAACATTAGGTTTCAAGGCTTAGTAAGATTGTTTGTTGTATTGTTAACATTAAGTTACAGGGCTTAGTAAGATTGCTGTTTTGTTAACATTCTATTTCAAGGCTTAGTAAGATTGTTGTATTGTTAACATTAGGTTTCAGGGTTTATTAAGATGGTTGTATTGTTAACATTAGATTTCAGGGCTCAGGAAGATTTTTGTATTGTTAACATTATGTTTCAGGGCTCAGTAAACGACTTTCTCCATAATCCTATATATCCATGTGAGAAACACAGCTGCTGCAAGATTTGGCAGTGGATCGTGCCACGTTGGTTACTTATGGGGTATGTGAGCAGGTCGCTCAGAAAGCAATGGCAGAACTCAATCATGTGCCATGCCGGAAAGCATGGGCGGTCATGACGTGCCATTTCACTCGATTACCAGAGTTGTGGATCAACTCAGTGTTCCTGTCTCGTCCATGCCATGTGGCCAAGCCATCCAGGTATTTACTTCTCGGTCTTCCTCTTGGTCTGTTCCCTTCGATCTTGCCAGTTGTCACTAAGTTCTCCAATCCATTTCTTCTCATAACATGTCCAAAATATTTTGACTGTCTACGTCTAATTTCTCTAATCAATTTACGATTTTCATTTGTCTCCTGTAGTACTTGGTCATTGGTTTTTCTATCTGTCCATGGTATTCTTTGCATTTTCCTCAGAAACCACATTTCTGCAGCCATCAGATGTTTTTCAGCTTGACTGCACATTGTCCAAGTTTCACATCCATACAAAAGAACAGGCTCTATGTATCCCCTCAACACTCTTTTTCTCGTTTCAATTGACATCTTTTTATTGGTCAGAATGTTTTTCATCTTGCTAAAGGCTACTTTCGCCATGGCGATTCTTGTTCTAATCTCTTCAAGGCATCTCCCATCAGATGTTATGACTGTTCCGAGATAATTGTACCGATTCACTTGTTGAAGAATATTCCCATTTACTTGTATATTACATTGTGGTACTTCGTTCTTCCTAGTTACGACCATAACCTGTGTCTTTTTACAATTTAATTCTAACCCCAGCTGCTCACTGTGTACAACAACTGCATCTACTAATTGTTGCAGATCCTGCGCATTTTCTGCAATCAATACTGTATCATCTGCATATCTAATGTTATTGATGTTGCGTCCTCCAATGCTGATTCCATTTATATCTTCTACATTTCTGAAAATATTTTCACTGTACAGGGAAAAAAGATCTGGAGACATTACACATCCCTGCCTAACATCTCTCTTAATAGGCTGATGTTGTTTCCAATATATGTTTTTTTATAAGTCTAATGTCTTTCTCATCAATTTGTAGATCTGCAAGCATATCCACCATGTTGACATGTCTTACCCTATCAAAAGCCTTTGTGTAGTCAATAAAGCAAAGATGTATATCCTTGTTTACTTCTAAAGCACGTTCAATAACTGTTTGCAGCATATACACAGCATTTACTGTACCCTTTCCTTCTACAAACCCACATTGTTCTTCCCCTATTTCAGGTTGTATTTTCTTCCTCACTCTTTGCATGATAATTCGTAGCAAAATCTTTGTGATGTGACTCATTATACTAATTGTTCTATGTTGATCACATTCCAAGGCTTCCTGATTTCTTTGGGATTGCAATAAATATAGAGTTACATAATTCAGAAGGTATATCTCCAGTATCATATAATGTGTTCAGCAGTCTGGTGACTTGATCTATTCCAAATTCTTCTAAAGCTTTAATCATTTCTGTTGTGATGTTATCTGCACCGGGGGCCTTGCCAGCTTTCATATGCTTAAGAACATTTCGAACCTCCATCTTCAAAATTGCTGGTCCTTCATTATTAAATCTAATAGCATACTGTTCCTCTCTGTTATCATTATAAAGGTCTTTCACATAATCTGTCCATACATGTAGAATCTGATCTTTTTCTATTATGATTTTGCCATCTTTAGTTTTTAGACAGCCTGTTGATGTACTTGTTCTTTTATTAGTAAGTTCCTGAATTCTTTTGTGCACTAATTTGGTAATTTGACTGTTGTGTTGTTTTTCAATTTCTAAGCACTTTTCCTCAAGCCATGCTTCTTTTGCCTTCCTACATAATATTCTGACTTGTCTGTGAATTTCTTCATATTTGGCAGGATTATTTTTGTTGAGTCTTCTTGTTTCCATTAAGTGTAAAATTTCTCAGTCATCCATTTCTTACGACCCACCTTCTTTAATTTTGGAATAGTTGTTTCTGCAGCCACATTGATTGAATTCTTTAACATTTCCCATTGATCATCCACATCCTGGAATAGGATCTCTAGATCAGACAATATATTCAAATCTGTTCTGTACTTCTATGTTGAATTTGTTTTGTATTTCCTTGTCATTACTCAATGTACACAAGTCATATTTAGTGTTTCCTGTTATATACTTGACTTTCTTCAACTTAATCCTCAATGTTCCTGTGAGTAATCTGTGGTCACTATAACAATCAGCACAGGGAACTGTTTTTGCTACTGTTAGCGCATTTCTAAATCTTCTGCTAATGAGAATGTAGTCAATCTGGTTTCTAATCCTGCTATCAGGACTCCTCCATGTCCATAATCTTCTAGGGTGTTGCTTAAACCAGGTGTTTCCTACAATCTTTTCCTGTTCTTTTGCCCACTCTACGAGTCTGTATCCTCTTTCATTTCTCTCTCCTAAACCATAGTTTCCTACTGTGTATCTAACACCTTGATTTCCTACTTTTGTATTGAAGTCCCCTATTATGATGTTTATTTCTGAATTTTTACATTTCTTTAAGGCAGACTCTATGTCATTATAAAATTCCTCTACACTATCTTCACTGGATTCTCCTGTTGGGCGTATACTTGAATAGCATTTATGCTAAAAGGTCTGCCACTCAATTTAACCTAGTAGAACTCTGTCCGACACGGCCCAATATCCTTGAACAGATTTTGATGTTGTCCGGTCCAAAATAATTGCCACTCCCCTTTGTCGATCTTCACCTCCAGAATAAATAATCTTAAAATCTTCATCTATCTTGATGCCTGCTCCTGTCCATCTCATTTCGCACATCCCTAAAATATTAATGTTTTCTCTTTCTAGTTCTTGTTTTATGTTCTCTAATTTGTCGTCGTCGTTTAACTGTCTTAATATTCCATGTTGCTAATTTTAATGTCTCTGTCCTTGTCTTGCGATGATTAGTCTTTAGGCGAATCATAATGTACTAGGCACTTTTAAAGAGGTAGTTTGCCGTTGCTTTCCTCTATGGCAGTGACCATACTGGTCAGGTGACCGCAACCATTGTCTCTTGAAAGAGATCCTCTGCCTGCTGTCGCGAAACTTGAGACCATAACCAACAAATATCTGTCGGCTGCCCTCAAAATTTCATTCACCACCTGCCTTCCGTGGCTTCTTTTGAAAACTTCCAATAAACGAATACAAATGACACCACATAATCCACAGGAAAACACTAAACAGCGTGAAACACTAAACAGCGTAAAACACTAAATAGTGTCTCCTGAAGAATAAACGCGCCATGTCGCCGCCATTTGTACCGGAAGTCAAACTACTGAGCGTAATCTTGCCAAGAACATCATCAACAGCTGAAAAATGCTGGAGTTGACTGCAACATCCTGTAAGGGATATGCAGTTTAAAAAAAGCATTGTTTTATTATTAATATTAGATTTCAAATCTTAGTAAGGTGTATGTGCTGAATTGTTAACAGGGGATTTCAAGGCTCAGTAATATGGTTATGCTAATTGAGAGCATTTGATTTCAGGGCTCAGTAAGATGGTTCTATGTTTCCGAGTCAAGTTTTACCCTGAAGATCCCATGAAGTTACACGAAGAGATTACCAGGTATGGCTCCGACATATTTAGGGTGGACATGGTGAAGTTTTCGAGAGAAAACAGTGTTCTCCAGATCTTCTAACTTTGAGTATAGTTTATTCGCTTTGTTTTGAAATGTTTTGTGATGAAGACCTTGCAGGTTCATATTTTCACAAAAATTATTGAATGTTGCACCTATTCCACAAACTAATGCTGAATATACAAACTGGCTGTTGATGGCAAAAGATCTATCCTCATCATTACTTCTTGCAGCTAGAGGTATCTTCCACAAATTACTTCTTCATAACAAGAGCAGTAAACCTCTGCATGCACAGCTAATCCTTTGGCTTTCTTGGTGTCAGTTTCTCTGTGTTCCAGATTTTAGTATACGTTGTTATCAACAGAAACATACTTCCTGCTCATTTATTCATACATATCTCTTTTAAATTGGCTTCTGGTGTTTGGTGCAATATAAAAGTCACTTCCACAACTTTGAGAAGAACATGATGATACTGAATAATTCAGATTCACTGTAAAAAGACTTGGAGATGGCATGCACTGTTTAGCTGGGTCGCATTCAGAAGTTTCTGTAATGTTTACAATGTTCTGGTAGGCTTTTCTGTGCTTACCAGCATTTGCCAGTTGTTGACTGCGCGATTTCTTAACGTTGAGCAGATGACTGGATGTTAAATTTCTTGGAATGAAGCATTTTTCAATTCGACGTGTCACTCAGTTGCCAAGCTTAAACATAACAAAACGACCACCTTGGAAAAAATCTGATACCCACATTATCAGTTTCAGCCAATGGAAATTGCACATTGCTTATGGTCATTTATAGTGTTCCAGCTGTATATAGGAGAGTTCGCAATTAAACGATCTCGAAGCTTCATGAACAAGTCAAGGGAGACCATGACCATTAAATCAACCAATCAATCATGTGCCATGCCGGAAAACGTGGGCGGTCATGACTCACCATTTCACTCGATCACCAGAGTCGTGAATCCGCTCAGTGTTCCTGTCTCGTCCATGCCATGTGGCCAAGCCATCCAGGTATTTTCCTCTCGGTCTTCCTCTTGGTCTGTTCCCTTCAATCTTGCCAGTTGTCACTATATTTTCCAATCCATTTCTTCTCATAACATGTCCAAAAAATTTTGACTGTCTTCGTCTAATTTCTCTAAACAATCTACGATTTTCATTTGTCGCCTGTAGTACTTGGTCATTGGTTTTTCTGTCTGTCCGTGGTATTCTTTGCATTTTCCTCAGAAATCACATTTATGCAGCCATCAGATGTTTTTCAGCTTGATTGCACATTGCCCAAGTTTCACATCCATACAAAAGAACAGGCTCTGTGTACCCCCTCAACACTCTTTTTCTCGTTTCAGTTGACATTTTCTTATTGGTCAGAATGTTTTTAATCTTGCTAAAGGCTACTTTCGCCATGACGATTCTTGTTCTAATCTCTTCAAGGCATCTCCCATCAGATGTTATGACTGTTCCAAGATAATTGTACCGATTCACTTGTTGAAGAATATTCCCATTTACTTGTATATTACATTGTGGTACTTCGTTCTTCCTAGTGACCATCGTAACCATTAAAATGGTGCATAATACGTGTCGTTACCTCTTTGCACACATACCGTTGCTATGGTTTGCAAAATGTCAATTTCCTAACAATTTTCAATAAGTAGACAATTTGAAACCTAGGATAGGTGAAGTAAAATATGAATATTGCATTAAAATTACATTTCTTAAACAAAAATAAGTACCGGATCTGATAGAAGACATGTTAAGGTGTGTAAAAATTAACTATTCCAAAAATATCTGACATGACCCAAATTTGTTAATTTGTCTGCCGAACATGGCCTTAAAGATATGCTGACATTTTGTTTGTCTTGCCACAGGTATTACCTGTTTCTGCAGCTCAGGAGAGATCTCCACCATGGGCGCTTGCTGGTCTCTCCTGAGGAGTCCATTCAGCTAGCAGCTTACATCATACAATGTAAGTACTGGCTATATCATACAGTGTGAGTACTGGCTATATCATACAGTGTGAGTACTGGCTATATCATAAGTACTTCTAGTAACAAAATGTGCTTAGATGTTTGAGAATGGTAGTTGCTCTCATTGTTGTTGTTTGTCCATCAAGAATGATGATGACCACTCATTTCATCCAGTGGGGTTGAAAGTATGGAGCCGTAAGTTCTAAGATGGCTGATAAGGCCTATTTTGACTTGAAATGTTCTTTGACAATGTGGGCAAAGAATGCTTGACGTTTCTGGAGGAGCATTTCCTGCAGTGGTTTTTCTGTTGCCTCACAAGCGACTGCACACTTGCGCAATGATGCACGCCACGAATTTCGGTCTCTGGCTGCAGTCTCCCAGGTGTCATGATGAATTCCAAAAGCATTCAGTGAGATTTTCAGAGTGTCTTTAAAGCGTTTCCTCTGGCCAGCCTTGGGAGCGTTTACCACAACGCAACTCGCCGTAAAAAATTCGTTTAGGGAGCCTGTGATCTGGCATGCGAGTCAAGTGACCAGCCCAGCGAATCTGATTCTTCATTAGTAGAGTGTGGATACTGGGCATGGACGCTCTTTCTAGGACTTCAGTGTCTGGGATCTTGTCTTGCCATTTAATCTTCAGTAACTTCCTAAGGCAGACTGTGTGGAAGTGGTTTAATTTCCTAGCGTGTCGCTGATAAACAGTCCAGGTTTCACAAGCATATAGCAGTGTGGATAATACAACTGCTTTGTAGACTTTCAGCTTTGTTTGCAGGCTTATTCCATTTCTGTCCCATACATTCTTGTACAGTCTGCCAAAGGCCGCACTGGCCTTGGAGATTCTTGCATTCACTTCATCATCAATTGTGGCAGCTTGTGACACAGTGCTGCCAAGATAGGTGAATTTGTCCACAACACTTAGACTATGACCATTCACTTTGATATTCGGCACAGTGTGATTATTCCCTGGAGCTGGCTGGTACATAACTACAGTCTTCTCCAAATTGATATTGAGCCCAAAGTTGGCACAGGCATGTGAGAAAGCTGAAACATTATGTTGCATGTCCGCCTCTGAGTTGGCGTATAGAGCGCAATCATCAGCAAACAGGAGCTCTCTGACGGTGTCGCTGTTAATTTTGGTTTTAGCTTTCAGCCTTCTGAGATTGAATAACTTTCCATCCATGCGGTAGTTGATGTCTATTCCAATGTCGTTGTTCTCGAAGGCATTCGTCAACATAGCTGAAAACATGAGGCTGAACAGTGTTGGTGCCAGGACACATCCTTGTTTCACTCCATTGGTGACAGGAAAGGGCTCAGACAGTTCACCATTTTCCTGTACTCTTGCCTGCATGCCATCATGAAATAGCCGCACTATTTGGACAAACTTTCGTGGACAGCCATATTTTGCCATAATCTTCCACAGTCCTTCTCTGCTGACTGTATCAAAAGCCTTGGTAAGGTCAATGAAAGTGGAGAACATTTCGCAGTTCTGTTCCTGACATTTCTCTTGCAGCTGCCTTGCAGCGAAAATCATGTCAACAGTTCCACGTTCTTTTCTGAAGCCACATTGACTCTCAGGAAGAAGACCTTGATCGAGATGGGCTGTGAGGCGATTGAGAAGAATTCTGGCGAGTATCTTCCCTGCAATTGAAAGCAAGGAGATGCCTCGGTGGTTGTCACAGGATTGGCGGTTTCCTTTTACGTTTGTAAAGGTGGACTATTGACGCGTTCTTGAAATCTTGTGGCATGGTCTCGTTCACCCATATGTTTGTAAAGACTTGGTGAAGCTGCTCTGTTAGGACCGGCCCACCTGCCTTGTATATCTCTGCCGGGATGGAGTTCGGACCAGGTGCCTTGCTGCTGGAGAGTTGCTGGATGGCTTTGTTTATTTCCACTATGGTTGGCAGGTCATCAAGTGTACCATTGATCGGAACTTGAGGAAGGCTGTTGATGGTTTCATCATCGAAGAAGGAAGTTGCATTTAAGATATTGCTGAAATGTTCTGCCCAGCGTTGAAGGATTTCTTTCTTATCGGTGACCAATGTTCCTCCATCTGAACTGAGGAGAGGAACTATGCCTGGTGATGTAGGACCATAGACCGCTTTCAGTGAGTCATGCAAGGTTTTTACATCATGTCTGTCAGCAAAGCCTTGAATTTCATCAGCTTTGCTGCTCAGCCAGGAGTCCCGCATGTGCCGAAGTTTCTGCTGCACTACTCTCTGAATGTTCTTGAAGGCATCTTTTTTTATGTTGACTTCAGGTCATTCAAATGTGCCTTGAGGAGAAGATGTTTCTCGGCCAGCAATTGGTTGATGTCTTCGGAATTTTCATCAAACCAGTCTTTATGCTTTCGGGGGGTTGGACCCAGGATTTCCATAGCAGTGTTGTAAATTATGTCCTTTAGGGCTCTCCACTCTGTTTCTGTATCCTGTTTAGCTGCAGCATTGGGCTTGAGGCGGTCTTCCAGCATATTTTCAAACGACAGCTGCATTTTCTTGCTGTTTAGGCGGGTGACATTTAGTTTTTTTTTGCATTTTCACCCCTTGAGGACGCCGTGGTGGTTTGATGTGTATGTTTATTTTCGAGATAATGAGACGATGGTCTGTCCAACATTCGGCACCACACATGGATTTTGTCACCCTGAACGTCTTGTCTGTCACTCCTCCTGACGATGACATAGTCAATGAGGTGCCAGTGTTTCGATCGAGGGTGCATCCACGATGTCCTGTTTCTCATGGGGAGACGGAAAATTGTGTTGGTAATCAGGAGATCGTGTTCGGCACATGTCTGAAGAAGGAGGAGTCCATTGCTGTTACAATTTCCGACTCCGTGCTTTCCAATAATGCCACTCCAAGAGGTGGTGTCCGTGCCTACTCTGGCATTGAAATCCCCAAGGAGTATAAGTTTGTCTCCTTTGGGAACAATGTTAATACATTGTGCTAGGTCCTCATAGAACTTGTTCTTGACATCATCTTCATTGGTCATAGTTGGTGCATAGACACTCACAATGGTTGCATGCTTCCTTCCATTCAGCAGGGGCAATTTAATGGTCATGAGCCTGTCGTTTATAGCCTTTGGAAATCCAGCTAGTTTGCCGACCAGGGCCGACTTAATGGCAAATCCCACACCTGATTGGCGTCTTTCCTCGTTTTCCTTCCACTTCAGAAAAATGTGCAGCCGGCACCTATTTCACAGATTTGGCCTTCTTCTGCAAGTCGTGTCTCGCTCAAGGCTGCAATGTCGATGTTGTACCTGCCCAGCTCTCTCCCAATCAGTGCTGTTCAGTCTCTCTGGACCCGACGCGCCATCTCTGTCAAGTAGGGTGCGTACATTCCAAGTTCCGATTGTTAAGGGAATATGGTTTGCTCTTTTAGCTTTACCTGTTTTTTCTTTATTTGTATGTCGACCGCAGTTTAGGGTACCCACCAACCGCGGCCAGCTTGTTAGGTAGTGATGGAGCAGACAATGTTTAGGGCACCTTTTCTAACCCCTTCCTCATGTTATGGAGGTGAGCAGTGTGTTCCTATAGAGGGCTGCTCAGTCGCTCAGGGGGCTGCCGAATCCCACTGCTGCTCCGGTCAGTAGAAGACGACCATATGGCCTGAGTCCCATGTGTGCAGGTCTGCTGACTACGGCTGCCAGCGGACCCACGCCTGCCGCTTCGCCGCTCGCCCATCGCCACAGGGCTTGAAGGTGATATATGAAGTTGGATGAAGAATGACTTGCGCGATGAATTGGATTAAAGTGAGGAAGAGTTGCGCAATTCGTTGACCTCACTCTCTCGCCTGAGTCCATCTGAATCCAGTGGCAAGACAAGTCAAGACGACTGGAGACGAATACAGGTGCAGTGGATGACCAGGGCGCTCTACGTGCCTTGCCGTGCTCATTACGTTCCACAACGCTTTGCAGGTAAACGCCGTCTTGCCCGTTGAATCAGGAATGATTTCTTCCATCGCAGTCTGCCGGATCCTGTCTTCACATGCTGGGTAGGCATACCCTAGTTCACCGCTTGGTTTGACACCAAATCGGCTACCCGCGCCTGGTTTAGCCAGCCTCTCAAGCTTTTGCCCGGGGGGTGGCTGCTGTCGCACACTGACAGCTGCTAGGAGCCACAGGTGTGAGCTGGGTGTCAGGCTTGGACCAATGGGGGATGGGTCCTGAAAAGGACAGAGTCATCCTTACCAAAGGTGCTACCAATGCCTGACACCCCGTACCCCCCATTGTCTCTCATTGTAGGTCAGCACAGCATTGCAGGTGTATGCTCATGAACATATGGAGACGTGCCGGTCAGACAAACTGCCGCTTTCCCCAATGACAGTGATAATTATAATTATTATTTCAAGATGGCTTTTCATTGCTGTTGTCATTGTTACTGTTCTTGTGTCTGTGTGTGTGTTTGTAGCGGAGGTTGGAGGCTATGATCCACAAGATCATCCCTTTGGTTATGTGTCCAGCTTCAAGATGTTGCCCAAACAGACCCCTAGGCTGGAGGAGAAGATAACTGAAGCTCACAAGGCCTTGGGGTAAGCCGGCTATCTTTCTGTGTTAGATGGTATACAGTCTTAGCTTATGAATGATACAATTCTGTTACATGAATGAGAATGTCATTGAAGTTTGCAGGGCCTTGGGGTAAACCGATTGTCTCTCTGTGTTTTAATGGTATGCAGTCTTAGCTTGTGAATGAACACATGATACAGTTCTGTTTCATGTATTAAAACAGCCATATTTCTGTAATCAGAGACCATCTCATCATTCTGTCACAGAATTTGTGTTTGTGTGTGAGGTAAATGTGATGTTTGCACTCTTTTTTTGTAATAGTCTGACCTCTTGCTTCTTATTCTTCTGTTGGAAGCTTTATAGAAAGCCTTCTGAAAAGTTGTCCCACACCCAGAAGCCCGCACAAGAACCCATGAGAGCCATTGATCATCTAGCCAGATCTGATTGCCAGATACATGTCATCTCAGACAGCTGACATGTCATCTGCTAACTCTGGCAGTCTGGTCACCCCAGCTGGCTGTACATTGTCCACCTGCTAACTCTGGCAGTCTGGTCACCCCAGCTGGCTGTACATTGTCCACCTGCTAACTCTGGCAGTCTGGTCACCCCAGCTGGCTGTATCATTGTCCACCTGCTAACTCTGGCAGTCTGGTCACCCCAGCTGGCTGAATCATTGTCCACCTGCTAACTCTGGCAGTCTGGTCACCCCAGCTAGCTGTATCATTGTCCACCTGCTAACTCTGGCAGTCTGGTCACCCCAGCTGGCTATATCATTGTCTGGCAGTCTGGTCACCCCAGCTGGCTGTATCATTGTCCACCTGCTAACTCTGGCAGTCTGGTCACCCCAGCTGGCTATATCATTGTCTGGCAGTCTGGTCACCCCAGCTGGCTGTATCATTGTCCACCTGCTAACTCTGGCAGTCTGGTCACCCCAGCTGGCTGTATCATTGTCCACCTGCTAACTCTGGCAGTCTGATCACCCCAGCTGGCTGTATCATTGTCCACCTGCTAACTCTGGCAGTCTTGTCACCCCAGCTGGCTGTATCATTGTCCACCTGCTAACTCTGGCAGTCTTGTCACCCCAGCTAGCTGTATCATTGTCCACCTGCTAACTCTGGCAGTCTGGTCACCCCAGCTGGCTGTATCATTGTCCACCTGCTAACTCTGGCAGTCTGGTCACCCCAGCTAGCTATATCATTGTCTGGCAGTCTGGTCACCCCAGCTGGCTGTATCATTGTCCACCTGCTAACTCTGGCAGTCTTGTCACCCCAGCTAGCTGTATCATTGTCCACCTGCTAACTCTGGCAGTCTTGTCACCCCAGCTGGCTGTATCATTGTCCACCTGCTAAATCTGGCAGACTTGTCACCCCAGCTAGCTGTATCATTGTCCACCTGCTAACTCTGGCAGTCTGGTCACCCCAGCTAGCAGTATCATTGTCTGTTAGTCTGTCACCCAAACTGGCTGTATCATTGTCCACCTGCTAACTCTGGCAGAGTTAGACTGACCCGATAGATAGGGAGGGATAGACGGAGGGATGGACAGACGGACGGGTAGGCAGGCATGCAGACTGACTGACTGACCAACCGACCGACCGGCCGGCCGACCCGATAAATAGGGAGGGATAGACGGACGGACGGGTAGGCAGGCATGCAGACTGACTGACTGACCAACCGACCGACCGGCCGGCCGACCCGATAGATAGGGAGGGATAGACGGACGGACGGGTAGGCAGGCATGCAGACTGACTGACTGACCAACCGACCGACCGGCCGGCCGACCCGATAAATAGGGAGGGATAGACGGACGGACGGGTAGGCAGGCATGCAGACTGACTGACTGACCAACCGACCGACCGGCCGGCCGACCCGATAGATAGGGAGGGATAGACGGATGGAGAGATGGACAGACGGACGGGTAGGCAGGCATGCAGACTGACTGACTGACCAACCGACCGACCGGCCGGCCGACCCGATAAATAGGGAGGGATAGACGGACGGACGGGTAGGCAGGCATGCAGACTGACTGACTGACCAACCGACCGACCGGCCGGCCGACCCGATAGATAGGGAGAGATAGACGGACGGACGGGTAGGCAGGCATGCAGACTGACTGACTGACCAACCGACCGACCGGCCGGCCGACCCGATAAATAGGGAGGGATAGACGGACGGACGGGTAGGCAGGCATGCAGACTGACTGACTGACCAACCGACCAACCGGCCGGCCGACCCGATAGATAGGGAGGGATAGACGGACGGACGGGTAGGCAGGCATGCAGACTGACTGACTGACCAACCGACCGACCGGCCGGCCGACCCGATAGATAGGGAGGGATAGACGGATGGAGAGATGGACAGACGGACGGGTAGTCAGGCAGGCAGGCAGGCAGACAGACAGACAGACAGACAGATAGATAGATCCCCACCAGGGACTGGGCAAAGCCGGGCTGGGTCAGCTAGTACTTCCATAAATTTGTAAAGTGCCCTCAAAATTTTTCTCGATAGATTTTTACCCGATAGATAGGGAGGGATAGACGGATGGAGAGATGGACAGACGGACGGGTAGTCAGGCAGGCAGACAGACAGACAGACAGACAGACAGACAGACAGACAGACAGACAGACAGACAGACCAGACCAGACCAGACCAGACCAGACAGACCAGACAGACCAGACAGACCAGACCAGACAGACCAGACCAGACCAGACAGACCAGACCAGACCAGACCAGACAGACCAGACCAGACAGACCAGACAGACCAGACCAGACAGACCAGACCAGACCAGACAGACCAGACCAGACAGACCAGACCAGACAGACCAGACCAGACCAGACAGACCAGACCAGACAGACCAGACCAGACCAGACCAGACAGACCAGACCAGACAGACCAGACAGACCAGACCAGACAGACCAGACCAGACAGACCAGACCAGACCAGACCTGAAAAGACAGACCAGACCAGACCAGACCAGACCAGACAGACCAGACCAGACAGACCAGACCAGACAGACCAGACCAGACAGACCAGACCAGACAGACCAGACCAGACAGACCAGACCAGACAGACCAGACCAGACAGACCAGACCAGACAGACCAGACCAGACAGACCAGACCAGACAGACCAGACCAGACAGACCAGACAGACCAGACCAGACAGACCAGACCAGACAGACCAGACCAGACAGACCAGACCAGACAGACCAGACAGACCAGACCAGACAGACCAGACCAGACAGACCAGACCAGACAGACCAGACCAGACAGACCAGACAGACCAGACCAGACAGACCAGACCAGACAGACCAGACCAGACCAGACAGACCAGACAGACCAGACAGACCAGACCAGACCAGACCAGACCAGACCAGACCAGACCAGACCAGACCAGACCAGACAGACCAGACAGACCAGACCAGACAGACCAGACCAGACAGACCAGACCAGACAGACCAGACCAGACAGACCAGACCAGACAGACCAGACCAGACAGACCAGACCAGACAGACCAGACCAGACAGACCAGACCAGACAGACCAGACCAGACAGACCAGACCAGACAGACCAGACAGACCAGACCAGACAGACCAGACAGACCAGACCAGACAGACCAGACCAGACAGACCAGACCAGACAGACCAGACAGACCAGACCAGACAGACCAGACCAGACCAGACCAGACCAGACAGACCAGACCAGACCAGACAGACCAGACCAGACAGACCAGACCAGACAGACCAGACCAGACAGACCAGACAGACCAGACCAGACAGACCAGACCAGACAGACCAGACAGACAGACCAGACAGACCAGACAGACCAGACCAGACCAGACAGACCAGACCAGACCAGACAGACCAGACCAGACCAGACCAGACCAGACAGACCAGACCAGACAGACCAGACCAGACAGACCAGACCAGACAGACCAGACCAGACAGACCAGACCAGACAGACCAGACCAGACAGACCAGACCAGACAGACCAGACAGACCAGACCAGACAGACCAGACAGACCAGACCAGACCAGACAGACCAGACCAGACCAGACCAGACCAGACCAGACCAGACCAGACCAGACAGACCAGACCAGACCAGACCAGACCAGACAGACCAGACCAGACAGACCAGACCAGACAGACCAGACAGACCAGACCAGACAGACCAGACCAGACAGACCAGACCAGACAGACCAGACCAGACAGACCAGACAGACCAGACCAGACAGACCAGACAGACCAGACCAGACCAGACCAGACCAGACCAGACCAGACCAGACCAGACAGACCAGACCAGACCAGACCAGACCAGACAGACCAGACCAGACAGACCAGACCAGACCAGACAGACCAGACCAGACAGACCAGACCAGACAGACCAGACCAGACAGACCAGACAGACCAGACCAGACAGACCAGACAGACCAGACAGACCAGACCAGACAGACCAGACCAGACAGACCAGACCAGACCAGACAGACCAGACCAGACCAGACAGACCAGACAGACCAGACCAGACCAGACCAGACCAGACAGACCAGACCAGACCAGACAGACCAGACAGACCAGACCAGACAGACCAGACCAGACAGACCAGACAGACCAGACAGACCAGACAGACCAGACCAGACAGACCAGACCAGACAGACCAGACCAGACAGACCAGACCAGACAGACCAGACCAGACAGACCAGACCAGACAGACCAGACCAGACAGACCAGACAGACCAGACCAGACCAGACCAGACCAGACAGACCAGACCAGACAGACCAGACCAGACAGACCAGACCAGACAGACCAGACCAGACAGACCAGACCAGACAGACCAGACCAGACAGACCAGACAGACCAGACCAGACAGACCAGACAGACCAGACCAGACCAGACAGACCAGACAGACCAGACCAGACAGACCAGACCAGACCAGACAGACCAGACAGACCAGACCAGACAGACCAGACCAGACAGACCAGACCAGACAGACCAGACCAGACAGACCAGACCAGACAGACCAGACCAGACAGACCAGACCAGACAGACCAGACCAGACAGACCAGACCAGACAGACCAGACCAGACAGACCAGACCAGACAGACCAGACCAGACAGACCAGACCAGACAGACCAGACCAGACAGACCAGACCAGACAGACCAGACCAGACAGACCAGACCAGACAGACCAGACCAGACAGACCAGACCAGACAGACCAGACCAGACAGACCGACAGACAGACAGATCCCCACCAGGGACTGGGCAAAGCCGGGCTGGGTCAGCTAGTACTTCCATAAATTTGTAAAGTGCCCTCAAAATTTTTCTGTGTCTGTTCTTCTATACAGTGGTAAAGTGCCCTCAGAATGCGAGGCCAGTTTTCTGAAGAAGGCAGCCAGTATGGACACATACGGCGTTGACCCCCACCAGGTCAAGGTGAGTACCGTCATGTGACATGTCTGAGAACTGTATTTCCCTCCAGCGATGTGAGAGCAGTAAACACAGGGCTGTGACTGCGCTCCAAGGTGATATCGACAGGTGCATCCAGACAGGCAACTGGTCTCTTCACCGACTGAACCTGGTCTAGTTATCGTGTACAAAAAGTCGCTTAAAAGTCGTCAGGGTCGACTTCATCGCACCGGGTTTTATCCCATATGGCTCGGTCTCTTTCTGCAGCGCGGAAAGCGTCGCACAAAGCACGAACTCCGTAGCTTTTAGCGACGACCCACAGGAGTCTCCGAAACATTTAACTCGTAAACCGAAGGGTGCGGCCCGGAATCAAACCCACAACCTTCGGATCACAAGTCAAACGGCTTGACCACTTCGCCACAGAGACTCCCGAGTGTACACTTTGCTGCATCTGCAATGTGTCTGTTATATATTTTATATGTATGTGTACGTGCGTGCATGCGTGTGTGGGTTTTTGTTTGCTTTTGTTTTAGAGGTCACACAGTACACAGTCATCTGACAAGAGTTGTCTCATCATGTCATTCTACTGTCATTATGTCACTTCGCTATCTGAGCAGTCTGACTCCCGAAGATGTGAACCCCAACTTTCTGGCATGCTTGTGTGATGTTGTAGTTGTTTCTTGGACTTCCTCTGTTTCTCTTCCCCTGTAGTTGGTCCCACAGCCAGTGTTTTCACTAGCAAACCTCCAGATCTCAGATTGTGACCACACCCAGATAACCAAGTTGTTCTATAGTTGCCAACACATGACAATTTGACCTCATCTATGTATTAAAGAACACCTGGCCATGTCTATGTCTGCAGCCAGTGGTAACACCACATGTCACCAGCTCACAGCCAGTGGTAACATCATATGTCACCAGCTCACAGCCAGTGGTAACACCACATGTCACCAACTCACAGCCAGTGGTAACACCACATGTCACCAACTCACAGCCAGTGGTAACACCATATGTCACCAGCTCACAGCCAGTGGTAACATCACATGTCACCAGCTCACAGCCAGTGGTAACACCACATGTCACCAGCTCACATCCAGTGGTAACACCACATGTCACCAGCTCACAGCCAGTGGTAACACCACATGTCACCAGCTCACAGCCAGTGGTAACACCACATGTCACCAGCTCACAGCCAGTGGTAACACCACATGTCACCAGCTCACAGCCAGTGGTAACACATGTCACCAGCTCACAGCCAGTGGTAACACCACATGTCACCAGCTCACAGCCAGTGGTAACACCACATGTCACCAGCTCACAGCCAGTGGTAACACCACATGTCACCAACTCACAGCCAGTGGTAACATCACATGTCACCAGCTCACAGCCAGTGGTAACATCACATGTCACCAGCTCACAGCCAGTGGTAACACCACATGTCACCAGCTCACAGCCAGTGGTAACATCACATGTCACCAGCTCACAGCCAGTGGTAACACCACATGTCACCAGCTCACAGCCAGTGGTAACACCACATGTCACCAGCTCACAGCCAGTGGTAACACCACATGTCACCAGCTCACAACCAGTGGTAACACCACATGTCACCAGCTCACAGCCAGTGGTAACACCACATGTCACCAGCTTACAGCAAGTGGTAACATCATATGTCACCAGCTCACAGTCAGTGGTAACATCATATGTCACCAGCTCACAGCCAGTGGTAACATCACATGTCACCAGCTCACAGCCAGTGGTAACACCACATGTCACCAACTCACAGCCAGTGGTAACACCACATATCACCAGCTCACAGCCAGTGGTAACACCACATGTCACTAGCTCACAGCCAGTGGTAACACCACATGTCACCAGCTCACAGCCAGTGGTAACACCATATGTCACCAGCTCACAGCCAGTGGTAACACCATATGTCACCAGCTCACAGCCAGTGGTAACACCATATGTCACCAGCTCACAGCCAGCGGTAACACCACATGTCACCAGCTCACAGCCAGTGGTAACACCACATGTCACCAGCTCACAGCCAGTGGTAACACCACATGTCACCAGCTCACAGCCAGTGGTAACACCACATGTCACCAGCTCACAGCCAGTGGTAACATCACATGTCACCAGCTCACAGCCAGTGGTAACACCACATGTCACCAGCTCACAGCCAGTGGTAACATCATATGTCACCAGCTCACAGCCAGTGGTAACATCACATGTCACCAGCTCACAGCCAGTGGTAACACCACATGTCACCAGCTCACAGCCAGTGGTAACACCACATGTCACCAGCTCACAGCCAGTGGTAACATCACATGTCACCAGCTCACAGCCAGTGGTAACATCACATGTCACCAGCTCACAGCCAGTGGTAACATCACATGTCACCAGCTCACAGCCAGTGGTAACACCACATGTCACCAGCGCACAGCCAGTGGTAACACCACACATCACCAGCTCACAGGTTGTTGTCCGCATCCGTGATAACACTACATGTCACCAGCTCACAGCCAGTGGTAACACCATATGTCACCAGCTCACAGGTTGTTGTCTGCATCCGTGATAACACTACATGTCACCAGCTCACAGCCAGTGGTAACACCACATATCAGCAGCTCACAGGTTGTTGTCCGCATCCGTGATAACACTACATGTCACCAGCTCACAGCCAGTGGTAACACCATATGTCACCAGCTCACAGCCAGTGGTAACATCACATATCACCAGCTCGCAGGTTGTTGTCAGCATCCGTGATAACACTACATGTCACCAGCTCACAGGTTGTTGTCCGCATCCAGTGGTGATACCACATGTCACCAGCTTGCAGGTTGTTGTCCGCATCCACTGGTGATACCACATGTCACCAGCTTGCAGGTTGTTGTCCGCATCCAGTGGTGATACCACATGTCACCAGCTTGCAGGTTGAGTTGAGTTGAGTTGAGTTAAGAACTGACATCACTGCACTCAAGACATTCCCATACGTGCTCCGTCCCCTCGTTCAACAGCCAGCGAAGAGTCATAATACTAATCGTTCCCATCGCTATCTGATTAAAAGTTCTCCTGGTCTTCCCTCTCAGTTTTGAGATTATTCCAGAACCCCTACCGACCCCCCGCAATCTCATTCTTTCCACATGTGGGTTCTCAGTCTGTTCTTCCGCCTTCTCCACCTGGTCCCACAAGCGCACGACCACCTCCCCCTTGTCCATAGGCAAAATACCACCAAGAGGTGCATTATCTGCTAGCCTATCAGCCTGTTCATTCCCCTGTACACCCGCATGGCCAGAGCAAAATATCCATACAATTCTCACAATCTGTGACCTCTGAAGCGACGAGAGCAGCTTGCAGGTTATTGTCAACTGACCTGCTGTGGTCCATGTCCAGCACCGCGGGCACATACGTGTGAAACCATACCCTAGAGTCCAGCGTGGCTGCTGATGTTCACTGCTGTACATGTAAAGTGAAGACAATCTAGCTGAACGTGTGACTGTGTGCAGCTGTGTTGTGATATCTGTCATGGATCAGAGTTAATAAGATTGACATCATGATCTGATGTATGTCACCCACACATGCCTGCCCAGACATTGCTTTCTGCTTCCTCTCTACGATGAAACAAGCCATACAACTGACAGCATGGGACTGCCACAAATAACCAATCTGAAATCTGCCCTTTTCAGGATCAGAAAGGGGACCCATTGTACCTGGGAGTCACCCATCTGGGTGCCATGACGTTCCGGGGCAACAGACGGACCCAGCTCTTCAAGTGGTCAGTAACAGCATTAATTATATCTCAGTTTGTCAGTAACAACACTTGTTGTAGTGAGTGTACATACTCCAACATCTCATTGTGTGTTAACATTTGCTGTAGTGAGTGTATATACTTCAACATCTCATTGTGTGTTAACACTTGCTGTAGTGAGCGTACATACTTCAACATCTCATTGTGTGTTAACACTTGCTGTAGTGAGCGTACATACTCCAACATCTCATTGTGTGTTAACACTTGCTGTAGTGAGCGTACATACTCCATCTCATTGTGTGTTAACACTTGCTGTAGTGAGCATACATACTCCAACATCTCATTGTGTGTTAACACTTGCTGTAGTGAGCGTACACACTCCAACATCTCATTGTGTGTTAACACTTGCTGTAGTGAGTGTACATACTTCAACATCTCATTGTGTGTTAGCATTTGCTGTAGTGAGCGTACATACTCCAACATCTCATTGTGTGTTAACACTTGCTGTAGTGAGTGCATATTAGCCACTTTAGTAACATTTTCTGAATTGCTTTTTAATTATATAACCTGCATAGTTGGATACCTCTTGAAAAAAACAAATCCAATGGTATTTTATTCAAGCCTGTAGGTAAATTATAAGCCGAGATATTAATGTTTGTGTATCAGTTTATCATTTATCATTTCATATAAGCATATAGAAAACAACGATTTTGACCTTTTCACTTTTTGTGACCCTACCTACACACTCACACAGCTGTTGGTTACACTGTCACCAAGGGATATTACCACTGCCACTGTCTAACTCATGGACAGATAACTACTGCCAGTTTATATATAGACACACACACACACAGATATATACATCTCCACTTCATGCTGTGATGATGTCAAACCGTGCGCTATCGGCACGCGCAGTCTTGTCAACGAGGCTGCCAGCATAGCTGCATTTTGACAAAATAAGTCCAGTTGGAAATTTGCAAAATTATCAATGATCTGGTCCGTGTAGAGTGATGAAAAATTACACATACATACAATAATGGGTGTTGAATGTAAACATGCATTCATTATCATTGTAGTCGCTCTGAATATTCCATAACAATATTAAATGTTCCTAGCTGGAGTATGACAAGAAAAACTGCCATCTCCCACCATTGAAATACTGCATTGTATTACAGCATGCAATCTTCAGTAATATCGGTGTGACATTGATTGCCAACTTAAATGGTCGAAAATTACAAAATACACATAAAAATGGATGCTAAATTTAATAATGCATAATATAGCAATGTAATACATCGTATAAAACGGTATTTACAGCTTAGAAAATACAGTTTGGTTCTCCGGCATAAAAAAAATTCTCTAAGTGGCAGAAATGCACAACGCAAAACTGGGTGGGAAAAACTATATCAAGTAATCGGTGTCTGTTTTAACTCGATCTTGAAATAATCAGGGAATTTAAGATCATGAGTACTCTAAACGTCATCAAATCGGAGACACAAAAACAAGAAACCAAAAATTAAGGCAAAAACGTCTCCAGTAAAATTCGGCAAAACAAAAACGTAGTGCCTAGTGTATATACTCCATCATCTCATTGTGTGTTAACACTTGCTTTCATCATCATCATTAAGTGCCCTGCCAGCTGGCGTAGGCGTTCATGGCTCTCCACAGATCTCGGTCTTTGGTTTTCTGGATCAACTCTGCTGCTAATATTCCTCCGTGCCACCGTCTCAATCCATCCAGCATAATTTCTCTTGGTCTGCCTCTGCCTTTCTTCCCCTCGATCTTTCCAGTTGTCACGATGTTCTCCAATGCCTCTCTTCTCATTACATGACCAAAGAAAACTGTTTGTCTCTTTCTTATTGTTGTATATAGTGTTCTAGTTTCATTAGCCTGTTTCAGGCAGTTGTTGTTAGTTACTCTGGCAGTCCAAGGAATTCAAAACATTCGTCTCAGGAACCACAGCTCTGTTGCTTCTAATTTCTTCTTAATTTGTTCATTTACATTCCAAGATTCACTGCCATACAGCAATGAATCTTGGAATGTATGGCAGTTAATCTTGGAATGTAAATGAACAAATGTTAACACTTGCTGTAGTGAGTGTATATACTCCATCGTCTCATTGTGTGTTAACACTTGCTGTATTGAGTGCATATACTCCAACATCTCATTGTGTGTTAACACTTACTGTAGCGAGTGTATATACTCCAGCATCTCATTGTGTGTTAACACTTGCTGTAGTGGGTGTATATACTCCAACATCTCATTGTGTGTTAACATTTGCTGTAGTGAGTGTATATATTCCATCATCTCATTGTGTAATAACTCTTGCTGTAGCGAGTGTATATACTCCAGCATCTCATTGTGTGTTAACACTTGCTGTATTGAGTGCATATACTCCAACATCTCATTGTGTGTTAACACTTGCTATAGCGAGTGTATATACTCCAGCATCTCATTGTGTGTTAACACTTGCTGTATTGAGTGCATATACTCCAACATCTCATTGTGTGTTAACACTTGCTGTAGCGAGTGTATATACTCCAGCATCTCATTGTGTGTTAACACTTGCTGTATTGAGTGCATATACTCCAACATCTCATTGTGTGTTAACACTTCCTATAGCGAGTGTATATACTCCAGCATCTCATTGTGTGTTAACACTTGCTGTAGTGAGTGTATATACTCTAACATCTCATTGTGTGTTAACACTTGCTGTAGCGAGTGCATATACTCCAACATCTCATTGTGTGTTAACACTTGCTGTAGCGAGTGCATATACTCCAACATCTCATTGTGTGTTAACACTTACTGTAGTGGGTGTATATACTCCAGCATCTCATTGTGTGTTAACACTTACTGTAGTGGGTGTATATACTCCAGCATCTCATTGTGTGTTAACACTTGCTGTAGTGGGTGTATATACTCCAGCATCTCATTGTGTGTTAACACTTGCTATAGCGAGTGTATATACTCCAGCATCTCATTGTGTGTTAACACTTGCTGTATTGAGTGCATATACTCACTACTATTTGGACACTATTTGGACAAACTTTCGTGGACTATGTCTGGTGATGTAGGACCATAGACCGCTTTCAGTGAGTCGTAGAAGTTTTTCATATCATGTCTGTCGGCAAAGCTTTGAATCTCATCAGCTTTGTTGCTCAGCCAGGAGAAGTACATGTACATATACCAAAGTTTCAGCTGCACTACTCTCCGGATGTTATTGAAGGCATCTTTTTTTTAAGTTGACTTCGGGTCGTTCAATTATGTCTTGAGGAGAAGATGTTTCTCGGCAGCAATTGGTTGATGTCTTCTGAATTTTCATCAAAACAGTCTTTATGCTTCCCAGGGGCTGGACTCAGGATTTACATAGCAGTGTTGTAAATTTTGTTCTTTAGGGATCTCCACTCTGTTTCCACATCTTTGCACTTTTACCCAACACCATGGTGGTTTAATGTGCATGTTTATTTTTGAGACAATCAAATGATGGTCTGTCCAACATTCAGCACCACACATGGATTTTGTCACCCGAAAGTCTTGTCTGTCACTTCTCCTGACGATAACAAAGTCAATGAGTTGCCAGTGTTTCAAGCGAGGGTGTATCCACAATGTCCTATTTCTCATGGAAAGACGGAGAATTGTGTTGGTAATCAGGAGATAGTGTTCGGCACAGGTCTGAAGGAGGAGAAGTCCATTGCTGTTTCAATTTTCAACTCCGAGCTTTCCAATGATACCACTCCAGGAGGCGGTGTCCATGCCTACTCAGGCATTGAAGTCCCCAAGGAGTATAAGTTTGTCTCCTTTGGGAACAGATGTTAATACATTGTGCAGGTCCTCATAGAACTTGTTCTTGATGTCATCTTTATTGGTCAAGGTTGGTGTGTAGACACTCACGATGGTTGCATGCTTCCTTCTGTTCAGCAGGGTTAACTTAAAAAAAAAAAGTTGCTTAAAAGTCGACAGGGTCAACTTCATTGCACCGGGTTTTAATCCCATATGGCTTGGTCTCATTCCACAGCTGTCTTCACACTCTTGTTGACAGGTGTGTCCATAGTGTCTTCACACTCTTGTTGACAGGTGTGACCATAGTGTCTTCATACTCTTGTTGACAGGTGTGACCGTAGTGTCTTCACACTCTTGTTGACAGGTGTCACCGTAGTGTCTTCACACTCTTGTTGACAGGTGTGACCATAGTGTCTTCACACTCTTGTTGACAGGTGTGACCATAGTGTCTTCACACTCTTGTTGATAGGTGTGACCATAGTGTCTTCACACTCTTACTGACAGGTGTGACCATAGTGTCTTCACACTCTTGTTGACAGATGTGACCGTAGTGTCTTCACACTCTTGTTGATATGTGTGACTGTAGTGTCTTCACACTCTTGTTGACAGGTGTGACCGTAGTGTCTTCACACTCTTGTTGACAGGTGTGACCATAGTGTCTTCACACTCTTATTGACAGGTGTGACCGTAGTGTCTTCACACTCTTGTTGACAGGTGTGACCATAATGTCTTCACACTCTTGTTGACAGGTGTGACCGTAGTGTCTTCACACTCTTGTTGACAGGTGTGACCATAATGTCTTCATACTCTTGTTGACAGATGTGACCGTAGTATCTCCACACTCTTGTTGACAGATGTGACCATAGTGTCTTCACACTCTTGTTGACAGATGTGACCGTAGTGTCTCCACACTCTTGTTGACAGATGTGTCTGTAGTGTCTTCACACTCTTGTTGGCAGGTGTGACCGTAATGTCTTCACACTTTTGTTGACAGATGTGACCATAATGTCTTCACACTTTTGTTGACAGATGTGACCATAATGTCTTCACACTCTTGTTTTCAATTCATGTTGCAGGAGCCAGATTAAAAGAATTGCATATGAGGGCAAAGTATTTATAATTAACTACAGTAATTCCGAGGTGAGTTCATTTGTTGTCTTCATAGTTTCTGTGTTGTATTGGTGTCCTTAGACATTGGATTGAACACTGCACAGGTACATCAGTTTATGGAATGAACAATGACAGAGTAGGGGCATCTGAGGGTCAGCCGGTGCATCCAGATAGCATCATCAACACTTAGCTGATTAGGCTAGAGAGATAGGGAAGGGGAGGGGGGAAGAAGGAGGTTATGGTGACTGAAACTAGGCACCACACCTTAAAACAGTAATCTCATATATATGCAGTGATAACCTGATCACCTGTGGTGAAACAACACCTGAAAGCTGGCTTCAAGAGATTGCATCATACACTTAATTATCTAGCAGTGTAAGAAAGATATGGCAGCAGACAGAGAAATGACAGTAACAGTACACAGGAGCTGTTACAGCACTACAAAATGTCTGGAAGGCCAAAGGAAATCACTTGTAGCACCCAGCTGAGAATATGGAAGAGTAATGTTGAACCAGTGCTACAGCCAGGATCAGTCACATGGGGTCAGCGGGTCAAGGAGCCTCTCGCAGGTCTGCAGGCAGATAAGGCTTATGGTGCTAAATGCATATTTGTGTAGACCGCTGGGCACTCAGTGGCTGGTGGGGTCAGTGTCAGGTCAGCTGCTTGTATTCCCTTGGAAATTCCCTGTAGCCCTGATGGGGTTCACACCCTTGACCCGCAGCTGACATCTGTAGAACAACTAAACCCATGATAAATCAACCACACACATGCATTGACTGCTATATGCACAATCTGGGACTACCATGGTCTGACATCTGTAGGATGGCTCCAACCACACACAGGACCCGTGGACCTGCAGGTGACATCTGTAGAATGGCTCCAACCACACACAGGACCCACGGGCCGGCAGGTGACATCTGTAGAATGGCTCCAACCACACACACGACCTGTGGGCCGGCAGGTGAAATCTGTAGAATGGCTCCAACCACACACAGGACCCGCGGGCCGGCAGGTGACATCTGTAGAATGGCTCCAACCACCACCAGTCAACCACACACAGGACCTGTGGGCCGGCAGGTGACATCTGTAGAATGGCTCCAACCACACACAGGACCCGTGGGCCGGCAGATGACATCTGTAGAATGGTTCCAACCACACACAGGACCCGCGGGCCGGCAGGTGACATCTGTAGAATGGCTCCAACCACACACACGACCCGTGGGCCAGCAGGTGAAATCTGTAGAATGGCTCCAACCACACACAGGACCCGCGGGCCAGCAGGTGACATCTGTAGAATGGCTCCAACCACCACCAGTCAACCACACACAGGACCTGTGGGCCGGCAGGTGACATCTGTAGAATGGCTCCAACCACACACAGGACCTGTGGGCTGGCAGGTGACATCTGTAGAATGGCTCCAACCACACACAGGACCCATGGGCCGGCAGATGACATCTGTAGAATGGCTCCAACCACCACCAGTCAACCACACACAGGACCCGTGGGCCAGCAGGTGACATCTGTAGAATGGCTCCAACCACACACAGGACCCGTGGACCTGCAGGTGACATCTGTAGAATGGCTCCAACCACACACAGGACCCGTGGGCCGGCAGATGACATCTGTAGAATGGCTCCAACCACCACCAGTCAACCACACACAGGACCTGTGGGCCGGCAGGTGACATCTTTAGAATAGCTCCAACCACACACAGTACCCGTGGGCCGGCAGGTGACATCTGTAGAATGGCTCCAACCACACACATGCAACGTCGCAAATCCCCTTTCCTCAAGTATTATGCCATGGATTGATTCGCGACATGGAACATGAATTGGCTCATTGAAGAAAAGCGGTGTAACAATGACTTTAGGATTCACTGGCGAACATGGAATGAAGTACAACGCTCAGGAACGATAAATCCGTTTTATTTTCCGGAATCAAGAAAACATATATTAGGTGGTGACTAATTAGCATCTCGTGATACCGAGGGGCAACTAATTATCTAATGCACGAACCTCAAATGTCGTCCTGCATCTTTCCTAACCGCCGTTGAATAACCTCCGATTCCCCTCTGTTCCTTCAGGTCATCCTTGTAGTCATCTATCTATCTTCCACCGAATCTCTGGCTGTCTAGAGCTTGTCCGCTGTTCATAGATCCATGGCGTTCTCCAGATATGTTGCTAGCTGTCTTTAGTTTGGAATAAGTCCCCTGCTAGCCTGCCAACGATCCACTAGCCACATCGAATTGCTTTCCCGATCGAAATACACGTCCGTTCACTTTTCTTCTCACACAACATATCCCGTTGTCACGCTGGCGTTGGGGTGACGCATCTTCGTATCTCTTGGTTTTGGTGCACTGTCCACTTCGCTGTCCACTTTGGATTTACCTTCTATTCTCTCTGCATTGTGCGCTGTGGCAATAGCTATGTGGCATTATGCCCCTCCCCCACATTAAATGATAACATCATTTAAAGATTTATACCTATATATACACCTCGTGATTGATAAACCATGCCCAATAGCAGTGCCGACATCATGAATCATATCTAGTGCTGAGTACAACGTTATGGCCCCTATTAATTACCCCCCCCCCCCCCCCCCCCCAAAAAAAAAAAAAAAAATTAATTAAATAAAATATGATGGGCACACCCTCCTGTTCACACCCACGGTGAACGTCGTGTAGCCGGTCTGTGGGAGGGCCGGTCTATCTAATTATACAATTAGTCCCTAACTTGTCCAAATGAACAAGTGTCCTCACTCTAGGTCAAAACCCGGAGTTGGGGATGAGGGTATCAATAGGTACCAAGCAGTCAGTTCCAGTTGATGCTCAATACTGCTCAATAGGTACCAAGCAGTCAGTACCAGTTGATGTTCAATACTGTCGCTGGCGTATATTCTCTAGGTGTTTCTTGCATAAAATATATATATGTATGAGGTGGACGCCATTGCTGTATACAGTGCAATTCTCAATCTTGTACCTTTAGAGATGACGATCGATCGCATTATGTTATGTGCAATTCATTTTTACTGGCTTGAGATATATGGCTTAGCATTCTGATGCCTAAATATGAATTGGAAACAAATAGGTATATTAAACTCCTGCGAGAAGAAACGTACTAAACATCAACAACGTTGCACATTCCTTACAAGGAAATCCACGTATCGCGAAATACAGGTGAAAATCCGAAATCATAAGCACTCAATAAATATATAAAATGAATAATAAAATAAAATAAACTACACACAAACGCATACAATACGACACACAGGACTACCGACGTTTCGATTCTCAGAATCTTTGTCAAGGACAACACAGATAGCTAACAACGAAATACAGCAAACAAAAATACACACACGACCTATCACTGGGCCATGTGGGGCACATCATATCAGCAAATTTAGGCTGATATTTGGAATCATTTCTGTCATATCAGCAAAATTAGGAATACATTTCTGATAGTAATTAATCAGACCTAGCAGACTTCTTAATTCCTTTTTAGTCATTGGAGGTTTGATATTGAGAATTTTTGTAACCACCTGTGGATCTGTTTTTTGAAACCCATCAGAAATTCTATGACCAAGGAATTGAATTTCAGTAAATCCTATCTCAATTTTGCTTGGTTTAGCTTTAAGGCCATGTTGTTGTATTCTCTGAAAAACCTGTTTGAGAATTTTGACATGTGTGTCAATGTCTGTAGTATGAATACAGATCTCATCCATATATGTAGCAACATTAGAAATCCCATGGAGTAATCTCCTCATCATGTGCATAAATGTGCTTGGTGCATTCTGTAAACCGAATGGAAGATATGCCCATTTGTACAGACCTAATGGAGTACTGAAAGCTGTGATATGCATAGAATCTTCATCCATAGGGATTTGCCAATATCCCTTGGTAAGGTCAATCTTTGAAAAGAGATTTGAGTTTGCCATGCTCTCGATCAATTCATCAATATTTGGCATTGGTTCTGCATCAAGTAGTGTTAATGCGTTGACTTTTCTATAATCAACACATAGACGTAAAGATCCATCTTTCTTCTTTACTATTACTACCGGAGAACAGTAGTTTGATATGGATTTTCTAATAATCCCACTTTGATATAGCTCCGATATTTCTTCTGTAACTTTCTCTAAATAATGAATGGGATATGGTTTCACTTTGGCTGGAATATCCGAGAGTAAAGTGATTTTATGTTTGATAAGCGATGTCTGTCCTGGCTTATCTAAAAAGATTGTGCTAAACTCTTTTATTGCTGAAATAAGTTTCTCTTTGTCTTGTGTTGATAGATTTTGACTTATTTGTACGTATTGCCAACCGTTGTCACTATTGACTGTTGGGGTTGGTATTTGTTGTTTAACAGCGTCTTCTTGTTGTTCGTTAATGACCCAACATGCTGCTGCTATTCTATGTGGTATTTGTTGTGTCACCTGTGACGTGTCAGTGTCGCGTGGGATATATGGTTTCAGCATATTGATGTGAAAAATTTTATGTTTCCCCTTGACATCAATACGATAGTCAACATCACTGACTTTTTTAATCACTTTAAATGGACCTTGCCATGACGTAACTAAACAGTCACGAGGGTCAGGTAGTAACAACCATACTTCGTCTTCTTCTTTCAAGACTATTGTCTTGGCGTTTCTGTTGTCGTACTGTCTGTACTTTTCTCCAGCCTTCTCGAGTGCTGATTTCGCAATTTGGCAAGCCGTTATGATTTTGTCTCTCAATTGAGTAACCATTTCGTAGGCTTCTCTTTTCGGGTGGTAATATGTCTTATTTGTAAGCATATCATTGTATAACAACAATGGACCACAAGGATTTGCGCCGTAAACCAGCTCGAATGGAGAAAAACCTGTACTAGATTGTGGTACCTCACGGTACGCAACTAGTACTGCCAGGCAATAACATATCCCAATCGTTAGGTCTCTCAGCTGCGACTTTTGCTAGGGTTCTTTTCAGGACCCCGTTGTAATTTTCGTTGACACCATTTGTCATCGGGTGCCAAGGAGAACTGAAGACTTGTGGGATACCCAGTATTTTCATTGCCGCTTGGGTAGCTGCAGATATGAATTGACTAACTCTGTCAGACAGTATACATCTTGGGAATCCTATCCTGCTAAAAATTAATAATAATGAATCTAGGATGGATCTACTTGTGATGTACTTGAGTGGAATAGCTTCTGATCAACGAGTACAAAGATCGATCATGGTCAAGATGAATCTATTACCTCGATCAGTAATTGTGTTCAGTGGACCCACAATATCCACAGCATATAGAAAGAATGAAAGATAATAGGGAAACAAAACTCGCTTACACTTCGTCTTCTTCTTCTTCTTCTTCTTCTTCTTCTTCTTCTTCTTCTTCTTCTTCTTCTTCTTCTTCTTCTTCTTCTTCTTCTTCTTCTTCTTCTTCTTCTTTGTCCTTCTCCTCCTTGCTCTTCCCCTCCTCCCTGTTCCCCTCCTCCCTCTTTCCCCTCCTCCCCTCCTCCTCTTCCTCCTCCTCCTTCTTCCTTCCTCTTCTACTCCTCCGCCTTCCTCCCCTGCCTTCCTCCTCCTGCTCCTCCTGCTCCTCCTGCTCCTCCTGCTCCTGCTCCTGCTCCTGCTCCTCCTCCTTCTTCTTCTTCTTCTTCTTCTTCTTCTTCTTCTTCTTCTTCTTCTTCTTCTTCTTCTTCTTCTTCTTCTTCTTCTTCTTCTTCTTCTTCTTCTTCTTGTTTTTCCACTTCTTCTCTTTCTTCTTCTCTGTCCTTCTCCTCCTCGTTCTTCCCCTCCTCCCTGTTCCCCTCCTCCCTCTTTCCCCTCTCCCCTCCTCCTCTTCCTCGTTCTTCCTTCCTCTTCTATTCCTCCGCCTTCCTCCCCTGCCTTCCTGCTCCTCCACCTTCTTCTTCTTCTTCTTCTTCTTCTTCTTCTTCTTCTTCTTCTTCTTCTTCTTCTTCTTCTTCTTCTTCTTCTTCTTCTTCTTCTTCTTCTTTGTCCTCCTCCTCCTCGCTCTTCCCTTCCTCCCTGTTCCCCTCCTCCCTCTTTCCCCTCCTCCCCCTCCTCCCCTCCTTCTCTTCCTTCTCCTCCTTCCTTCCTCTTCTGCTCCTCCGCCTTCCTCCCCCGCCTTCTTCCTCCTCCTCCTCCTCCTCCTCCTCCTCCTCCTCCTCCTCCTCCTCCTCCTCCTCCTCCTCCTCCTCCTCCCATCTTCCTTCTTCCTTACATATGACACAAGTCCAGTGTTTATGTGTCACTAACAGTAAAGTTCTGACACATGTCCATTGATTCAGCATGCTTCTATTTTCACGTTTTTTCAGGATGACTCATCAGGTTCTAAAAAGGTGAGTGAATCTTTGTTCTATTAACTGTTAGGATCTTTGTTTTGCAATATTTGTTGTAGTGCTTTACATGACTAGAATTCATATGTCTGCTTTTGCTCTAGTGTGTATTTTTATCTTTAATTTTTTCTGAATTTGGTTTAGTGTTTTACATTCTCCTTACTGACTTGGCTCAGTTCTTGCTTGACTTAGGTTTTGTGTGAGGCATATTTGCTTTTGTTTAGTGTCAGAGCATATTTGTTTGTACAATTTATTATAGTACTGAAGTATTCTCTTTGCCAGTAAGTAAACATACAGGCATATAACAAGACATACAGACATTTCTAGACATACAGGCATATAACATGACATTTAGGCATATAACATGTCATAATGCAATATAACATGACATACAGACATAGCATGACATTTAGTCATATAGCATGACATTTAATCATATAGCATGACATAGACATATATCATGACAGTTGGACATATAGCATGACACACAGGCATATAGCATGACATTTGGGCATATAACATGATATTAGTCATATAGCATGACATACAGACATAACATGACATAGACATATAGCATGACATACATACATATAGCATGACATTTGGGCACATAGCATAATATTTAGGCATACAACATGACATAATGCATTATAGAATGACATTCAGGCGTATAGCATACAATTTAGGCATATAACATGACATAATGCAATATAACATGACATACAAGCATATAGCATGACATTTAGGTATATAGCATGACATACAGACATATAGCATGACATACAGCATGCCATACATGCATATAGCATGACAGTTGGGCAGATAGAATGGCATACAGGCATTTAGCATGACAGTTAGGCATATAGCATGACATTTAGGCATATAGCATGACATAATGCAGTATAGCATGATGTACAGGCATATATCATGACATTTAGGCATATATCATGACAGTTGGGCATATAGCATGACAGTTGGGCATATAGCATGACATACAGGCATACAACATGACAGTTGGGCATATAGCATGTCATTTAGGCATATAGCATGACATAATGCAATATAACATGACATACAGGCATACAACATGACATTCAGGCATATACCATGTCATTTAGACATATAGCATGACATAATGCAATATAACATAGCATGACATTTAGGCATATAGCATGCCATAGGGGCACATAGCATGACATACAGGTATATAACATGACATACAGGTATATAGCATGACATACAGGCATATAGCATGACATACAGGCATATAGCATGACATTTAGGCATATAGCATGGCATACATGCACATAGCATGACATTTAGGCATATAGCATGACATACATGCACATAGCATGACATACATACATATAGCATGACATACAGGTATATAGCATGACATACAGGCATATAGCATGACATACAGGCATATAGCATGACATACAGGCATATAGCATGACATACAGGCACATAGCATGATATATAGGCACCTAGCATGACATAAGGCATATAGCTAGATATACAAGCATATAGCATGGCATACAGGTATAGCTTGACATTTAGACTTATAGCATGACACACAGGTATATAACATGACATACAGGTATATATCATGATGTACAGGTATATAGCATGACACACAGGTATATAGCATGACACACAGGTATATAGCATGACACACAGGTATATAGCATGACACACAGGTATATAGCATGACAAAGAGGCATATAGCATGGTATACAGACATATAGCTAGATATACAGGCATAGCTAGATACATAGGCATATAGCACGACATATGGGTATATAGCATGACATACAGTCATATAGCTAGATATACAGGCATATAGCATGGCATACAGGTGTAGCTAGACATTTAGGCATATAGCATGACATACAGGCATATATATATATACTCCCCCGATGGTGTTTCCACCTTGTTGTGGTGGGGGAGCTTTGAGAGCTATGCCGGCGGTAGCGTAGATGTACAGATACAGGTAGACGTACAGATGCAGGTAGACGTACAGATGCAGGTAGACGTACAGATGCAGGTAGACGTACATTCACAGGTAGACATACATTCACAGGTAGGTTACAGACACAGGTAGGTGTACAGACACAGGTAGGTGTACAGATACAGGTAGACATACATTTACAGGTAGACATACAGGCACAGGTAGACATACAGGCACAGGTAGACATGCAGGCACAGGTAGACAGGTAGTCAGCTGTAGCTAGAGTGATATCTCTGACAAGCCATGCATTTGAAAAGTTCATTAGGATAGTCTCTCACATGTGTGGCTAAGGAAAGTGGACGGCTACCTCAGCCTGCTGCAAACACTGCCTTTTATGAAGCCAAGAGGTCTGCAAAAAGCAGATGTAGAAACAGAAAGCAGAGCATTCAACTGTGAGAAATATGGCAGTCTTCGGCTGCAGACAGCTAGCAGGTTGTTATCAGCAGGTTGTAGACAGGGCACAACCAATGTAGCAGCAGCAAGCCGCTCCAGACAAGAGCTGTTGATACAAGAGAAACACACAGAAACTGAAGTAGTTGTAGCTCAGTGCTTGTCCAACAGATGCAAGGTCATGGTACTGTCGGGACCTAGACCAGCAGCTCCATGACTGGATCAGCTAAGGCTGTGTCAACATCCCCCAGCTGAATGCTGCATCTATGTACACATGCTATCTGAGAGTCTATGATGGACTGTCTCTGTCTGCTTTTAATATCTACATTTCCCATTCCTCTTGGACGTCACATGTGTGTTGTTGCTATGATTGTACACTTGTCAGTATTTGTTCTCTTTATTGCCATGTCTTAAGTTGCAGTTGTGTTGGTTGTAGTCCACCACCCAGTCCCCTGTTACTGTGTGTGTTCATGCGATGGACACAATTATGCATCTATTGACATGTCACTCAGTGTTGTCATGAAGACAGTCCATGACTGACAGGCAAACAGCAGGGTAGACTGTAGATATGAAGACATTCCATGACTGGCAGGCAAACAGCATGATAGACTGTAGATATGAAGACAGTCCATGATTGGCAGGCAAACAGCAGGATAGACTGTAGATATGAAGACATTCCATGACTGGCAGGCAAACAGCAGGATAGACTGTAGATATGAAGACAGTCCACGATTGACAGGCAAACAGCAGGATAGACTGTAGGTATGAAGACATTCCATGACTGGCAGGCAAACAGCAGGATAGACTGTAGATATGAAGACAGTCCATGACTGGCAGGCAAACAGCAGGAAAGACTGTAGATATGAAGACAGTCCATGGTAGGCAGGCAAACAGCAGGATAGACTGTAGATATGAAGACAGTCCATGGTAGGCAGGCAAACAGCAGGATAGACTGTAGATATAAAGACATTCCATGATTGGCAGGCAAACAGCAGGATAGACTGTAGATATGAAGACAGTTCACGATTGGCAGGCAAACAGCAGGATAGACTAGATATGAAGACAGTCCATGGTAGGCAGGCAAACAGCAGGATAGACTGTAGATATGAAGACAGTCCATGATTGGCAGGCAAACAGCAGGATAGACTGTAGATATGAAGACAGTCCATGGTAGGCAGGCAAACAGCAGGATAGACTGTAGATATGAAGACAGTCCATGATTGGCAGGCAAACAGCAGGATAGACTTAGATATGAAGACATTCCATGATTGGCAGGCAAACAGCAGGATAGACTGTAGGATATGAAGACAGTCCATGATTGGCAGGCAAACAGCAGGATAGACTGTAGATATGAAGACAGTCCATGATTGGCAGGCAAACAGCAGGATAGACTGTAGATATGAAGACAGTCCATGATTGGCAGGCAAACAGCAGGATAGACTGTAGATATGAAGACATTCCATGATTGGCAGGCAAACAGCAGGATAGACTGTAGATATGAAGACAGTCCACGATTGGCAGGCAAACAGCAGGATAGACTGTAGATATGAAGACAGTCCATGACTGGCAGGCAAACAGCAGGATAGACTGTAGATATGAAGACAGTCCATGGTAGGCAGGCAAACAGCAGGATAGACTGTAGATATGAAGACAGTTCACGATTGGCAGGCAAACAGCAGGATAGACTAGATATGAAGACAGTCCATGGTAGGCAGGCAAACAGCAGGATAGACTGTAGATATGAAGACAGTCCATGATTGGCAGGCAAACAGCAGGATAGACTGTAGATATGAAGACAGTCCATGGTAGGCAGGAAAACATCAGGATAGACTGTAGATATGAAGACATTCCATGGCTGGCAGGCAAACAGCAGGATAGACTGTAGATATGAAGACAGTCCATGGTAGGCAGGCAAACAGCAGGGTAGACTGTAGATATGAAGACATTCCATGACTGGCAGGCAAACAGCAGGATAGACTGTAGATATGAAGACATTCCATGACTGGCAGGCAAACAGCAGGATAGACTGTAGATATGAAGACAGTCCATGGTAGGCAGGCAAACAGCAGGGTAGACTGTAGATATGAAGACAGTCCATGGTAGGCAGGCAAACAGCAGGATAGACTGTAGATATGAAGACATTCCATGACTGGCAGGCAAACAGCAGGATAGACTGTAGATATGAAGACAGCCAGTCCATGATTGGCAGGCAAACAGCAGGATAGACTGTAGATATGAAGACAGCCAGTCCATGATTGGCAGGCAAACAGCAGGATAGACTGTAGATATGAAGACAGTCCATGACTGGCAGGCAAACAGCAGGATAGACTGTAGATATGAAGACATTCCATGACTGGCAGGCAAACAGCAGGATAGACTGTAGATATGAAGACAGTCCATGACTGGCAGGCAAACAGCAGGATAGACTGTAGATATGAAGACAGTTCATGACTGACAGGCAAACAGCAGGATAGACTGAAGATATGAAGACAGTTCATGACTGATAGGCAAACAGCAGGATAGACTGTAGATATGAAGACATTCCATGACTGGCAGGCAAACAGCAGGGTAGACTGTAGATATTAAGGCAGTCCATGGTAGGCAGGCAAACAGCAGGATAGACTGTAGATATTAAGGCAGTTCATGACTGGCAGGCAAACAGCAGGATAGACTGTAGATATGAAGACAGTTCATGACTGATAGGCAAACAGCAGGATAGACTGTAGATATGAAGACATTCCATGACTGGCAGGCAAACAGCAGGGTAGACTGTAGATATTAAGGCAGTCCATGATTGGCAGGCAAACAGCAGGATAGACTGTAGATTGAAGACAGTCCATGACTGACAGGCAAACAGCAGGATAGACTGTAGATATGAAATCTGCAACTCCACTTGTTGAAATCCATGTGACCTTTCTGTGTAACTGAAAGTCCAACATTGGACAGAGTGTGTTGACAGATTTGTCTGTCATTGTTGATCATGGTAGTTTGTTTCTCCTGTTGTAACATGGTTTCTTAGATATGAATAATGTTGTTCCTCATTTGCTGCCTGCAGATTTTTATCTCACCTTCCTGTCTATTGTGTACAGTATGTGGTTGTCTCAACTGTGACTGTTGTGTACAGTATGTGGTTGTGTGAGCTGTTGTGTACAGTGTGTGGTTGTGTCAACAGTGTTTGTCTGCAAGCAGAGACTGACTCCACTGTGGACACAACTATTGCTGTCGAGCAGTGTGTTCAGTCTCAGTGGCTGGAGAAACTTCAGAGAATTGACATCCTATGTGGAGTCAGTCCACACCTGTTGCTTGGCTCTCACAGACAATGTCAACAGGTTAAGCTTATGCAAATCAGAGTGTCCGCCTTGATATAGCTCTAGATATCGCTAGACATACAGATTGTTAGCACATTGATAGCTCCCCCCATTGGATTGACAGATTGTAAGAACTTTGACAGATTGTAAGAACTTTGACAGGTTGTAAGCACATTGACAGCCTACCCCATCAGATTGACAGATTGTAAGCACTTTGACAGATTGTAAGCACTTTGACAGATTGTAAACACATTGACAGATTGTAAACACTTTTGACAGATTGTAAGCACATTCACGGCCCACCCTGTTGGCTAGTCAACATCAGTGACTTATGGATGTCATGTTTTCCATGTTTTATCCAAGTTTTAATAAAACGTTTCTGTTGAAATGTGTTTCTTCAATGATGGCTCATGCTATTTCTCTCCCTGCATGTCCTGAAACACAGGGATCAGGGACTGCGACCGATCAGGACTAATCTCCAGGATATACAGTGTTTGACATGAGCCATTGTTTTCTCTTTTGTTCGTGATGTACACATATCTCACATTGTTACCTTACACCAGCACCTTATTTTTGCTTGTTACACTGTTTTTCTTGACTGTTTTGTTTTCTTTGGTACATTAACTCAGTCCTGATGACATGAAATCCAATGTACAGGCTGGCTGTGGCTGTGAAAGTGACAGTTTGGGATTGTTAATGCACACATCTCTTCTGAGACAATTGTAGTGAAAGTTTGAGATCAGTTGATGCACATTTGTTCTCTAAAGTTGATGAAGTGACAACTGTTGGGTCACGAGAGCTGTTCTATCTCTAATGTTGATGATAGTTACATCTTATATGTCTGTAAAGTTGATGATAGTTACAGCTGTTCGGTTCTAATGATAGTTACATCTTTTATGTCTGTAAATTTGATGATAGTTACAGCTGTTGGGTGTCTAATGATGGTTACATCTTTTGTGTCTTTAAAGTTGACAATAGTTACAGCTGTTGGGTGTCTAATGATAGTTACATCTTTTGTGTCTTTAAAGTTGACAATAGTTACAGCTGTTGGGTGTCTAATGATAGTTACATCTTTTGTGTCTTTAAAGTTGACAATAGTTACAGCTGTTGGGTGTCTAATGATAGTTACAGCTGTTGGGTGTCTAATGATAGTTATATCTTTTGTGTCTGCAAAGTTGATGATTGTTACAGCTGTTGGGTCACTAATGATAGTTGCAGCTGTTGTTTATCTAATGATATTTAAAGCTGTTGGTTGTTTAATGATAGTTGCATCTTTTATGTCTGTAAATTTGATGATAGATACAGCTGTTGGGTGTCTAATGATGGTTACAGGTGTTGGGTGTCTAATGATAGTTACAGCTGTTGGGTCTCTAAAGTTGATGAAAGTTACAGCTGTTGGGTGTCTAATGATGGTTACAGCTGTTGGGTGTCTAATGATAGTTACAGCTGTTGGGTGTCTAATGATGGTTACAGCTGTTGGGTGTCTAATGATAGTTACAGCTGTTGGGTCTCTAAAGTTGATGATAGTTACAGCTGTTGGGTGTCTAATGATAGTTACAGCTGTTGGGTGTCTAATGATAGTTACAGTTGTTGGGTCTCTAAAGTTGAGGATAGTTACAGCTGTTGTATGTGGACAGTTATAGTTTGTGTTCTCTAAAGTTGATTATAGTTACAACTGTTGTTCTCTACAGTTAATGATACGTACAGCTGTTGTTCTCTAAAGTTGATGTAATTTACAGCTGTTGTTCTCTGAATTTGATGATAGCTACAGCTATTCTCTAAAGTTGATGATAGTTAAGCTATTCTCTAAAGTTGATGATAGTTACAGCTGTTCAGTGTCTAATGATAGTTACATCTTTTGTGTCTTTAAAGTTGACGATAGTTACAGCTGTTGGGTGTCTAATGATAGTTATATCTTTTGTGTCTGCAAAGTTGATGATTGTTACAGCTGTTGGGTCACTAATGATAGTTGCAGCTGTTGTTTATCTAATGATATTTAAAGCTGTTGGTTGTCTAATGATAGTTGCATCTTTTATGTCTGTAAATTTGATGATAGTTACAGCTGTTGGGTGTCTAATGATGGTTACAGCTGTTGGGTGTCTAATGATAGTTACAGCTGTTGGGTCTCTAAAGTTGATGATAGTTACAGCTGTTGGGTGTCTAATGATGGTTACAGCTGTTGGGTGTCTAATGATAGTTACAGCTGTTGGGTGTCTAATGATAGTTACAGCTGTTGGGTGTCTAATGATAGTTACAGCTGTTGGGTCTCTAAAGTTGATGATGGTTACAGCTGTTGGGTGTCTAATGATAGTTACAGCTGTTGGGTGTCTAATGATAGTTACAGCTGTTGGGTGTCTAATGATAGTTACAGCTGTTGGGTCTCTAAAGTTGATGATGGTTACAGCTGTTGGGTGTCTAATGATAGTTACAGCTGTTGGGTGTCTAATGATGGTTACAGCTGTTGGGTGTCTAATGATAGTTACAGCTGTTGGGTCTCTAAAGTTGATAATAGTTACAGCTGTTGGGTGTCTAATGATAGTTACAGCTGTTGGGTGTCTAATGATAGTTACAACTGTTGGGTCTCTAAAGTTGATGATATTTACAGCTGTTGAGTATCTAAAGTTGAGGATAGGTACAGCTGTTGTATGTGGACAGTTATAGTTTGTGTTCTCTAAAGTTGATTATAGTTACAACTGTTGTTCTCTACAGTTAATGATACGTACAGCTGTTGTTCTCTAAAGTTGATGTAATTTACAGCTGTTGTTCTCTGAATTTGATGATAGCTACAGCTATTCTCTAAAGTTGATGATAGTTACAGCTATTCTCTAAAGTTGATGATAGTTACAGCTGTTCGGTGTCTAATGATAGTTACATCTTTTGTGTCTTTAAAGTTGACGATAGTTACAGCTGTTGGGTGTCTAATGATAGTTATATCTTTTGTGTCTGCAAAGTTGATGATTGTTACAGCTGTTGTTCTCTGAATTTGATGATAGTTACAGCTATTCTCTAAAGTTGATGATAGCTACAGCTATTCTCTAAAGTTGATGATAGTTACAGCTATTCTCTAAAGTTGATGATAGTTACAGCTATTCTCTAAAGTTGATGACAGTTACAGCTATTCTCTAAAGTTGATGATAGCTACAGCTATTCTCTAAAGTTGATGATAGTTACAGCTATTCTCTAAAGTTGATGATAGCTACAGCTATTCTCTAAAGTTGATGATAGCTACAGCTATTCTCTAAAGTTGATGATAGTTACAGCTATTCTCTAAAGTTGATGATAGCTACAGCTATTCTCTAAAGTTGATGATAGTTACAGCTATTCTCTAAAGTTGATGATAGTTACAGCTATTCTCTAAGGTTGATGATAGTTACAGATGTTGGTTGCTAAATTTAATGACATTTACAGCTATTATTCTCTAAAATTGAATGGTAGTTGTAGCTGATCTCTAAAGTTGATGATAGTTACAGCTGTAGTTATCTAAAGTTGAGAGCATGGTTACAAATGGCATATTAATTAAAAGCTGCAGTCACAAAACATATGATGCTCGTGGTATTTGGTTCATCTTAACGGAAGCATCATGTAGGTTGTCCATGTTGAGATTAGTGGCTGAATTTGTTCAGTTGTGAGAAATCATGCAGTTAGTTGTGGTAAATGAAAGAGTTAAGGATGGGAGAATTCCTTCTGTCAGGAGTGAGTTAATTGGTTGTGATGTGTTTATTTCTACATATTTCTTTGCCTACATGTTTTATTGTCTCTGTATTACCCTAGTCACCTGAAGGTAACTATTTACTGGTAAGAAGACATTGCATCTACATGTTAGTTTGCTGTGCTGTCTGGCATCGTGCTATTGACTGCCTTTATTCATAAACTATGTTAGCTTGTGCCTACATTATCTCCACCAGCGCCGTGGGTTTCTCCAAGGTGTTTGTGCATGTTGTGAATGCTATTGCTCTCTTCCCCAACATTTGCCCGTTCAACTGAACATGTGGATGGATCTGAACTATAGCTATGTTAAGCGCTCACACATTGCTAGCCAGTAGATTTACAGGTGTTAGTTGCCACTCACACAAGGTGAGCAGACACAGCAAGGGCAGACATTGATGTCAGAGGATAGACTTGACAACAGAAATATTTCCATTGTGTGCTCACACTGGATGTGAGACTACCACTGCCACTAATGCTGTGGTCTTATTGATGTCAGAGGATAGACTTGACAACAGAAATATTTCCATTGTGTGCTCACACTGGATGTGAGACTACCACTGCCACTAATGCTGTGGTCTTATTGATGTCAGAGGATAGACTTGACAACAGAAATATTTCCATTGTGTGCTCACACTGGATGTGAGACTACCACTGCCACTAATGCTGTGGTCTTATTGATGTCAGAGGATAGACTTGACAACAGAAATATTTCCATTGTGTGCTCACACTGGATGTGAGACTACCACTGCCACTAATGCTGTGGTCTTATTGATGTCAGAGGATAGACTTGACAACAGAAATATTTCACTGGATGTGAGACTACCACTGCCACTAATGCTGTGGTCTTATTGATGTCAGAGGATAGACTTGACAACAGAAATATTTCCACTGGATGTGAGACTACCACTGCCACTAATGCTGTGGTCTTATTGATGTCAGAGGATAGACTTGACGACAGAAATATTTCCACTGGATGTGAGACTACCACTGCCACTAATGCTGTGGTCTTATTGATGTCAGAGGATAGACTTGACAACAGAAATATTTCCACTGGATGTGAGACTACCACTGCCACTAATGCTGTGGTCTTATTGATGTCAGAGGATAGACTTGACAACAGAAATATTTCCACTGGATGTGAGACTACCACTGCCACTAATGCTGTGGTCTTATTGATGTCAGAGGATAGACTTGACAAGAGAAATATTTCCATTGTGTGCTCACACTGGATGTGAGACTACCACTGCCACTAATGCTGTGGTCTTATTGATGTCAGAGGATAGACTTGACAAGAGAAATATTTCCATTGTGTGCTCACACTGGATGTGAGACTACCACTGCCACTAATGCTGTGGTCTTATTGATGTCAGAGGATAGACTTGACAACAGAAATATTTCCATTGTGTGCTCACACTGGATGTGAGACTACCACTGCCACTAATGCTGTGGTCTTATTGATGTCAGAGGATAGACTTGACAAGCAGAAATATTTCCATTGTGTGCTCACACTGGATGTGAGACTACCACTGCCACTAATGCTGTGGTCTTATTGATGTCAGAGGATAGACTTGACAACAGAAATATTTCCATTGTGTGCTCACACTGGATGTGAGACTACCACTGCCACTAATGCTGTGGTCTTATTGATGTCAGAGGATAGACTTGACAACAGAAATATTTCCATTGTGTGCTCACACTGGATGTGAGACTACCACTGCCACTAATGCTGTGGTCTTATTGATGTCAGAGGATAGACTTGACAACAGAAATATTTCCATTGTGTGCTCACACTGGATGTGAGACTACCACTGCCACTAATGCTGTGGTCTTATTGATGTCAGAGGATAGACTTGACAACAGAAATATTTCCATTGTGTGCTCACACTGGATGTGAGACTACCACTGCCACTAATGCTGTGGTCTTATTGATGTCAGAGGATAGACTTGACAAGAGAAATATTTCCATTGTGTGCTCACACTGGATGTGAGACTACCACTGCCACTAATGCTGTGGTCTTATTGATGTCAGAGGATAGACTTGACACGAGAAATATTTCCATTGTGTGCTCACACTGGATGTGAGACTACCACTGCCACTAATGCTGTGGTCTTATTGATGTCAGAGGATAGACTTGACAACAGAAATATTTCCATTGTGTGCTCACACTGGATGTGAGACTACCACTGCCACTAATGCTGTGGTCTTATTGATGTCAGAGGATAGACTTGACAACAGAAATATTTCCATTGTGTGCTCACACTGGATGTGAGACTACCACTGCCACTAATGCTGTGGTCTTATTGATGTCAGAGGATAGACTTGACAAGAGAAATATTCCATTGTGTGCTCACACTGGATGTGAGGACTACCACTGCCACTAATGCTGTGGTCTTATTGATGTCAGAGGATAGACTTGACAAGAGAAATATTTCCATTGTGTGCTCACACTGGATGTGAGACTACCACTGCCACTAATGCTGTGGTCTTATTGATGTCAGAGGATAGACTTGACAAGAGAAATATTTCCATTGTGTGCTCACACTGGATGTGAGACTACCACTGCCACTAATGCTGTGGTCTTATTGATGTCAGAGGATAGACTTGACAAGAGAAATATTTCCATTGTGTGCTCACACTGGATGTGAGACTACCACTGCCACTAATGCTGTGGTCTTATTGATGTCAGAGGATAGACTTGACAACAGAAATATTTCCATTGTGTGCTCACACTGGATGTGAGACTACCACTGCCACTAATGCTGTGGTCTTATTGATGTCAGAGGATAGACTTGACAACAGAAATATTTCCATTGTGTGCTCACACTGGATGTGAGACTACCACTGCCACTAATGCTGTGGTCTTATTGATGTCAGAGGATAGACTTGACAAGAGAAATATTTCCATTGTGTGCTCACACTGGATGTGAGACTACCACTGCCACTAATGCTGTGGTCTTATTGATGTCAGAGGATAGACTTGACAACAGAAATATTTCCATTGTGTGCTCACACTGGATGTGAGACTTACCACTGCCACTAATGCTGTGGTCTTATTGATGTCAGAGGATAGACTTGACAACAGAAATATTTCCATTGTGTGCTCACACTGGATGTGAGACTACCACTGCCACTAATGCTGTGGTCTTATTGATGTCAGAGGATAGACTTGACAACAGAAATATTTCATTGTGTGCTCCACACTGGATGTGAGACTACCACTGCCACTAATGCTGTGGTCTTATTGATGTCAGAGGATAGACTTGACAAGAGAAATATTTCCATTGTGTGCTCACACTGGATGTGAGACTACCACTGCCACTAATGCTGTGGGTCTTATTGATGTCAGAGGATAGACTTGACAACAGAAATATTTTCCATTGTGTGCTCACACTGGATGTGAGACTACCACTGCCACTAATGCTGTGGTCTTATTGATGTCAGAGGATAGACTTGACAAGAGAAATATTTCCATTGTGTGCTCACACTGGATGTGAGACTACCACTGCACTAATGCTGTGGTCTTATTGATGTCAGAGGATAGACTTGACAACAGAAATATTTCCATTGTGTGCTCACACTGGATGTGAGACTGTCACCGACCGTTAGGGTGTTTCTATTGAAATAGACAGAAATCCCTATCCAAGAGTTTGCCGACAGTCTCTAGAAATTATGGCTCGTTATCAAGAATGTCTAAAGGGATGGTCCCGATAGAAGAGACTGGGATTCACTTGGTAGACAAAGGCAGAAGGTGAAGAACACTCGTGTATGTAGGAAGCCCTAACACGAATGCCTAGTTTATCTGTCGGTGATCCTTCGTCAATTGATGGAGCCCCCTGTTTTAAATACTTTCACGCACTCACGCGCACACCTTGCGTTCAAAATGATCACGAGTGGAGTACGTTGGTGAAAGTATAAAACAATAATACTCTTTAATAATAAAAGAGAAAATGAAAATTGTGGTTCAACTGGTGAACTATGATAGTTACATTTATGTTACAGGTACAAAAATAAAATAGTTTTCTGATGCTTAGACAGATAGCATGTCATCATTCACACCATCCAGACAGTGACACACTCAGAACACATGTAGACACAGAGTCACCTGAGACAATCTGATCTCTGTTAGGAATAGTGCTGGCTTTCGGTTGGTATTATGTCTTGGAGTCGACCCTGGCATTCGACAGGTGTACGATGCTCCTCCGGATTCCAGGTTCCGTCTCCACTAGTTGGTGGCTCAAAGTTTCGGTAACCGGACCGGTTAGGTGTCAGCAGTATCAGCAGCGAGGCTCCCCCAGTCTTATTGCAGCACTTAAGATAGGTTTTGGTATAATCTACCAAAGATGGAGTTGGATTTGGCAGCCCACTTCATGTAAGGTCTGCTTAGCACAGCAGCTATAGTCATTGTGAACTGGACGGAAGTTCTTAGTCACAATTTCCGGTGCAGCCGTGCTAATAGCCTATCGCTGTTTTCCCGTTGCTAGGGAGTGACGGTCATATCCCCAGTCATTAGACTTGATATTAATAAGGGTTGAAGACAGGGGATTTCCCTTGTGACATCATTTGATGATGACGTGGAAATGTGCTGTCCCCAATAGTACAGTGTGTAGTTTTAGTGCAGCAAATGTCTGCGTCGCCAATATGACGTCATTATTAGTAATTTAGCTGCCTACTGAATCCAGAATGTAAATAGTAATTCCACTAACGCAGTAGTGGTGGTGTTTGCATAGTGATCTAGACTCATCCCGTCACATATGCCGCCCCTAGAGAAAAGTACGGCTCAGCGAACTTTTAGGGTGGATGAGCCTAGATCGACTATGCATTCTCCCCATAGTTTATATCTGAACCAATTGTTCCCCTCTAGAGAAGGATCTATTAGACTTCTTTCGACTCCGGGGCTGGCTTGGTACTTTGGTATGACCTGGCGTTTCTCCAGATAAGTTTAGTGAGGATCCAGTCAGAGGTGGGTATGGAAAGCTAAGAGGTTCTTCCCTCCTCCCTACTTTCTGAACAACATTTAGAGCTACCAGATGTACTGGTCGTTCTTTTGCTCTGTCATAATATTTGCGGAGCAATTTAATGTGGTAGATTTTCATCTTACCTTTCATGAAGATTTTATATTTGGTGTTGGACACTTTCTCCATTATGGGGAATGGTCCTTGCCACTCAGTCTCCTTATTAGTCCCACTAGATCTTAAGAGTAACACTTTGTCCCCTACCGCTAGCGAACGTTTAGAGGAAGAAAATTTTCCTCTCTGGGGAGTCTTCCTAGCACTAGGAAGTTGGTTACAGCCAGGTGTTAGAGTTGGGATATGGGTCAGTGCACTGCCTACTATCATGGGAGTGGATGGTTCCCCTAAATAAACATATTTACTTCCCAGTATTATGTCATAGATAGGATCAGTCATCACTGCTGCCGATATAGTTCCCTTTACAAATCTAGAGTTAACTAACACTTGGGCTATTGGTAAAGTTAGGGTAGGCGAACTTCTTGTCGCACCCATAACTTCAACCATGTTTTGCGTCAACTGACCAGGTTTTACTAAGTGTGATGCTATTATGGCATCATACGTTAAACCCGTATCATGGAGACACTCGACCAACTGTCCATTGACATTGATCTTCTCTACCACTCGATGTCCTCTCATTTCGGGAGGCGGTGGTAGTGTAGTGGTTTTCTTCCCTACCGAGAAGCAAGCCGCAATCTGGGGTTTTGCTTCTGCGCTTGCAGTCTGCCGTACTGTGGGAATTATTATGACAATTCGTGCAGTATGGTTTTCTAGCCCCAGATGTGGTTTGTTTTTTGTTATGCTGCTGCTGAGGTTGCCTCTGGTTTGCTGGTATATTGCTATGGGTTTGTCCCTGATTGGTTGGAGGTGGGTTCTGTTGAGGTTGGGGAGGTTGCGTTGGGACCGAGTCCCCATGCGCAGTCAGATATCTTTCAGCCAAGACTATCATTTCCCCCAGTGTTTGTGCCCCTTGCTCAACGATGAAAGTTTCCATCGGCTTCGACATACAGTTCCTCAGCTGCTCACACAAAACCATCTCCCGCAAGCCCGCATAGGAGTGTTCATACTCTCCCAATGTCTCCCATTTACAGAGATAACTCTGCAGACGAGCGGACAATTGTGAGAATGACTCACCCCTCAGACGTCTTGCGGTTCGGAATTTCCGCTGATAAGCAGCTGAGGTTAACTCATATCTCTTCAATAAAGCCGATTTCAAACTTTCATAAGAGTGTTCATGGCCTGGAGGTAGTCCCTGAAAGACTACATACGCTTGTCCCCTCAGTGCCTGAGAAAGCTTCAAGTTCCAGTGTTCCCTAGCCAACCCAAATGACTCAGCTAATTTCTCGAATTTCTGAAGGTAACTATCCAATTGTTCCTGATTTTCCTCGAACGGCATCAAAGGAAAACTCATAGGACCCACATGAGAAGTCGAATGTAGCTGGGTTTCAATGCTGGGTGCCGGAGAGCTGGCGTTAGAACAGGTTGCTGATAGAGCTTGGTTTTCTAGCTCTTTCATCCTAAACTCATGCTGTCGGATTTTTTCATTTTCCTGTAACTGCCTAAGTTCTTTCTCAGCCTCGATTTTCTTAAGTTCTGTCGCTGCTTCCAGTTTCTTAAGCTCGAGTTCATGCCTACGTATTTTATCTTCCCTGTCTTCTTTCCTTAACTCCCTCTCCATATCATGGACATATTTGGCTGCTTCGGGCTCCGATAACCCCATAGCTACCGCTGCTGCGTGCAAATCTGCTGATGAACTCATGACTGAGTTTTGACTGAGAGGGTGAGTGATCAGTGGACTACAATTTCTATATCAATATTATACTACTTCCCAATTCAAGTTATACTAATACAATTGCAATAATTTACAAATCTTATTAGTACATACACAAAAATGGTTAGTACAAACAATGATACAAAACACACTTTCACTCTCTCAATCGAATGGAAACAACTAATTACAGAGTTTCCTAAACTACTCTACCCTTTACTGAGATGTGAAAAAAAAATATTTTTGTACCAAGTAACACAATTTATTAGAAATATTTCTAATTAGCTGGGTAGATCCCGGACCGAGACCACAGTTGTCACCGACCGTTAGGGTATTTCTATTGAAATAGACAGAAATCCCTATCCAAGAGTTTGCCGACAGTCTCTAGAAATTATGGCTCGTTATAAGAATGTCTAAAGGGATGGTCCCGATAGAAGAGACTGGGATTCACTTGGTAGACAAAGGCAGAAGGTGAAGAACACTCGTGTATGTAGGAAGCCCTAACACGAATGCCTAGTTTATCTGTCGGTGATCCTTCGTCAATTGATGGAGCCCCCTGTTTTAAATACTTTCACGCACTCACGCGCACACCTTGCGTTCAAAATGATCACGAGTGGAGTACGTTGGTGAAAGTATAAAACAATAATACTCTTTAATAATAAAAGAGAAAATGAAAATTGTGGTTCAACTGGTGAACTATGATAGTTACATTTATGTTACAGGTACAAAAATAAAATAGTTTTCTGATGCTTAGACAGATAGCATGTCATCATTCACACCATCCAGACAGTGACACACTCAGAACACATGTAGACACAGAGTCACCTGAGACAATCTGATATCTGTTAGGAATAGTGCTGGCTTTCGTTGGTATTATGTCTTGGAGTCGACCCTGGCATTCGACAGGTGTACGATGCTCCTCCGGATTCCAGGTTCCGTCTCCACTAGTTGGTGGCTCAAAGTTTCAGTAACCGGACCGGTTAGGTGTCAGCAGTATCAGCAGCGAGGCTCCCCCAGTCTTATTGCAGCACTTAAGATAGGTTTTGGTATAATCTACCAAAGATGGAGTTGGATTTGGCAGCCCACTTCATGTAAGGTCTGCTTAGCACAGCAGCTATAGTCATTGTGAACTGGACGGAAGTTCTTAGTCACAATTTCCGGTGCAGCCGTGCTAATAGCCTATCGCTGTTTTCCCGTTGCTAGGGAGTGACGGTCATATCCCCAGTCATTAGACTTGATATTAATAAGGGTTGAAGACAGGGGATTTCCCTTGTGACATCATTTGATGATGACGTGGAAATGTGCTGTCCCCAATAGTATAGTGTGTAGTTTTAGTGCAGCAAATGTCTGCGTCGCCAATATGACGTCATTATTAGTAATTTAGCTGCCTACTGAATCCAGAATGTAAATAGTAATTCCACTAACGCAGTAGTGGTGGTGTTTGCATAGTGATCTAGACTCATCCCGTCACAGAGACTACCACTGCCACTAATGCTGTGGTCTTATTGATGTCAGAGGATAGACTTGACAACAGAAATATTTCCATTGTGTGCTCACACTGGATGTGAGACTACCACTGCCACTAATGCTGTGGTCTTATTGAATGTCAGAGGATAGACTTGACAACAGAAATATTTCCATTGTGTGCTCACACTGGATGTGAGACTACCACTGCCACTAATGCTGTGGTCTTATTGATGTCAGAGGATAGACTTGACAACAGAAATATTTCCATTGTGTGCTCACACTGGATGTGAGACTACCACTGCCACTAATGCTGTGGTCTTATTGATTGTCAGAGGATAGACTGACAAGAGAAATATTTCCATTGTGTGCTCACACTGGATGTGAGACTACCACTGCCACTAATGCTGTGGTCTTATTGATGTCAGAGGATAGACTTGACAACAGAAATATTTCCATTGTGTGCTCACACTGGATGTGAGACTACCACTGCCACTAATTGCTGTGGTCTTATTGATGTCAGAGGATAGACTTGACAACAGATAATATTTCCATTGTGTGCTCACACTGGATGTGAGACTACCACTGCCACTAATGCTGTGGTCTTATTGATGTCAGAGGATAGGACTTGACAAGAGATATATTTCCATGTGTGCTCACACTGGATGTGAGACTACCACTAGCCACTAATGCTGTGGTCTTATTGATGTCAGAGGATAGACTTGACAAGAGAAATATTTCCATTGTGTGCTCACACTGGATGTGAGAACTACCACTGCCACTAATGCCTGTGGTCTTATTGATGTCAGAGGATAGACTTGACAACAGAAATATTTCCATTGTGATGCTCCACTGGATGTGAGCTACCACTGCCACTAATGCTGTGGTCTTATTGATGTCAGAGGATAGACCTTGACAACAGAAATATTTCATTGTGTGCTCACACTGGATGTGAGACTACCACTGCCACTAATGCTGTGGTCTTATTGATGTCAGAGGATAGACTTGACAAGAGAAATATTTCCATTGTGTGGCTCACACTGGATGTGAGACTACCACTGCCACTAATGCTGTGGTCTATTGATGTCAGAGGATAGACTTGACAAGAGAAATATTTCCATTGTGTGCTCACACTGGATGTGAGACTACCACTGCCACTAATGCTGTGGTCCTTATTGATGTCAGAGGATAGACTTGACAACAGAAATATTTCCATTGTGTGCTCACACTGGATGTGAGACTACCACTGCCACTAATGCTGTGGTCTTATTGATGTCAGAGGATAGACTTGACAACAGAAAATATTTCCATTGTGTGCTCACACTGGATGTGAGACTACCACTGCCACTAATGCTGTGGTCTTATTGATGTCAGAGGATAGACTTGACAAGAGAAATATTTCCATTGTGTGCTCACACTGGATGTGAGACTACCACTGCCACTAATGCTGTGGTCTTATTGATGTCAGAGGATAGACTTGACAAGAGAAATATTTCCATTGTGTGCTCACACTGGATGTGAGACTACCACTGCCATAATGCTGTGGTCTTATTGATGTCAGAGGATAGACTTGACAAGAGAAATATTTCCATTGTGTGCTCACACTGGATGTGAGACTACCACTGCCACTAATGCTGTGGTCCTTATTGATGTCAGGAGGATAGACTTGACAACAGAAATATTTCCATTGTGTGCTCACACTGGATGTGAGGACTACCACTGCCACTAATGCTGTGGTCTTATTGATGTCAGAGGATAGACTTGACAAGAGAAATATTTCCATTGTGTGCTCACACTGGATGTGAGACTACCACTGCCACTAATGCTGGTGGTCTTATTGATGTCAGAGGGATAGACTTGACAACAGAAATATTTCCATTGTGTGCTCACACTGGATGTGAGGACTACCACTGCCACTAATGCTGTGGTCCTTATTGATGTCAGAGGATAGACTTGACAAGAGAAATATTTCCATTGTGTGCTCACACTGGATGTGAGACTACCACTGCCCACTAATGCTGTGGTCTTATTGATGTCAGAAGGATAGACTTGACAACAGAAATATTCCATTGTGTGCTCACACTGGATGTGAGACTACCACTTGCCACTAATGCTGTGGTCTTATTGATGTCAGAGGATAGACTTGACAAGAGAAATATTTCCATTGTGTGCTCACACTGGATGTGAGACTACCACTGCCACTAATGCTGTGGTCTTATTGATGTCAGAGGATAGACTTGACAACAGAAATATTTCCATTGTGTGCTCACACTGGATGTGAGACTACCACTGCCACTAATGCTGTGGTCTTATTGATGTCAGAGGATAGACTTGACAAGAGAAATATTTCCATTGTGTGCTCACACTGGATGTGAGACTACCACTGCCACTAATGCGGTGGTCTTATTGATGTCAGAGGATAGACTTGACAACAGAAATATTTCCATTGTGTGCTCACACTGGATGTGAGACTACCACTGCCACTAATGCTGTGGTCTTATTGATGTCAGAGGATAGACTTGACAACAGAAATATTTCCATTGTGTGCTCACACTGGATGTGAGAGACTACCACTGCCACTAATGCTGTGGTCTTATTGATGTCAGAGGATAGACTTGACAAGAGAAATATTTCCATTGTGTGCTCACACTGGATGTGAGACTACCACTGCCACTAATGCTGTGGTCTTATTGATGTCAGAGGATAGACTTGACAACAGAAATATTTCCATTGTGTGCTCACAACTGGATGTGAGACTACCACTGCCACTAATGCTGTGGTCTTATTGATGTCAGAGGATAGACTTGACAAGAGAAATATTTCCATTGTAGTGCTCACACTGGAATGTGAGACTACCACTGCCACTAATGCTGTGGTTCTATTGATGTCAGAGGATAGGACTTGACAACAGAAATATTTCCATTGTGTGCTCACACTGGGATGTGAGACTACCACTGCCACTAATGCTGTGGTCTTATTGATGTCAGAGGATAGACTTGACAACAGAAATATTTCCATTGTGTGCTCACACTGGATGTGAGACTACCACTGCCACTAATGCTGTGGTCTTATTGATGTCAGAGGATAGACTTGACAACAGAAAATATTTCCATTGTGTGGCTCACACTGGATGTGAGACTACCACATGCCCACTAATGCTGTGGTCTTATTGATGTCAGAGGATAGACTTGACAACAGAAATATTTCCACTGGATGTGAGACTACACACTGCCACTAATGCTGTGGTCTTATGATGTCAGAGGATAGACTTGACAACAGAAATATTTCCACTGGATGTGAGACTACCACTGCCACTAATGCTGTGGTCTTATTGATGTCAGAGGATATGACTTGACAACAGAAATATTTCCACTGGATGTGAGACTACCACTGCCACTAATGCTGTGGTCTTATTGATGTCAGAGGATAGACTGACAACAGAAATATTTCCATTGCGGATTGTTGAGGACTACCATGCCACTAATGCTGTGGTCTTTCATTGATGGTCAGAGGATAGACTTGGACAACAGAAATATGTCCACTGGATTGTGAGACTACCACTGCCAACTATGCTCGTGGTCTTATGATGTCGAGGATAGACTTTGACAACAGAAATATTTCCAATGTGATGTGAGACTACCACTGCCACTAATGCTGTGGTCTTATTGATGTCAGAGGATAGACTGACAACATAACTATTCCACTGGATGTGAACTACCATGCACTAATGCTGTGGCTATTGATGTCGAGGAAGATGCAACAAAAATTTCCATGGATGTGAGACTACCACTGCCACTAATGCTGTGGTCTTCATTGATGGTCAGAGGAATAGACTTGACAACAGAACATATTTCCACTCGGATGTGAGACTACCACTGCCACTAATGCTGTGGTCTTATTGATGTCAGAGGATAGACTTGACAACAGAAATATTTCCACTGGATGTGAGACTACCACTGCCACTAATGCTGTGGTCTTATTGATAGTCAGAGGATAGACTTGACAACAGAAATATGTCCACTGGATGTGAGACTACCACTGCCACTAATGCTGTGGTCTTATTGATGTCAGAAGGATAGACTTGAAACAGAAATATTTCCACTGGATGTGAGACTACCACTGCACTAATGCTAGTGGTCTTATTGATGTCAGAGGATAGGACTTGACAACATAAATATTTCCACTGGATGTGAGACTACCACTGCACCACTAATGCTGTCTAGGTCTTATTGATGTCAGAGGATAGACTTGACAACAGAAATATTTCCACTGGATGTGAGACTACCACTGCCACTAATGCTGTGGTCTTATTGATGTCAGAGGATAGACTTGACACACAGAAATATTTCCACTGGATGTGAGACTACCACTGCCACTAATGCTGTGGTCTTATTGATGTCAGAGGATAGACTTGACAACAGAAATATTTCCACTGGATGTGAGACTACCACTGCCACTAATGCTGTGGTCTTATTGATGTCAGAGGATAGACTTGACAACAGAAATATTTCCACTGGATGTGAGACTACCACTGCCACTATGCTGTGGTCTTATTGATGTCAGAGGATAGACTTGACAAGCAGAAATATTTCCACTGCCCCGATGTGAGACTACCACTGCCACTAATGCTGTGGTCTTATTGATGTCAGAGGATAGACTTGACAACAGAAATAGTTTCCACTGGATGTGAGACTACCACTGCCACTAATGCTGTGGTCTTATTGATGTCAGAGGATAGACTTGACAACAGAAATATTTCCACTGATGTGAGACTACCACTGCCACTAATGCTGTGGTCTTATTGATGTCAGAGGATAGACTTGACAACAGAAATATTCATGTGTGCTCACACTGGATTGTGAGACTACCACTAGCCACTAATGCTGTGGTCTTATTGATGTCAGAGGATAGACTTGACAACAGAAATATTTCATTGTGTGCCAACTGGATGTGAGACTACCACTGCCACTAATGCTGTGGTCTTATTGATGTCAGAGGATAGACTTGACAACAGAAATATTTCCACTGGATGTGAGAACTACCACTGCACTAATGCTGTGGTCTTATTGATGTCAGAGGATAGACTTGACAAGAGAAATATTTCCATGTGTGCTCACACTGGATGTGAGACTACCACTGCCACTAATGCTGTGGTCTTATTGATGTCAGAGGATAGACTTGACAACAGAAATATTCCATTGTGCTCACTGGATGTGAGACTACCACTGCCCACTAATGCTGTGGTCTTATTGATGTCAGAGGATAGACTTGACAACAGAAATATTTCCATTGTGTGCTCACACTGGATGTGAGACTACCACTGCCACTAATGCTGTGGTCTTATTGATGTCAGAGATAGACTTGACAACAGAAATATTTCCATTGTGTGCTCACACTGGATGTGAGACTACCACTGCCACTAATGCTGTGGTCTTATTGATGTCAGAGGATAGACTTGACAACAGAAATATTTCCACTGGATGTGAGACTACCACTGCCACTAATGCTGTGGTCTTATTGATGTCAGAGGATAGACTTGACAACATAAATATTTCCACTGGATGTGAGACTACCACTGCCACTAATGCTGTGGTCTTTTTGATGTCAGAGGATAGACTTGACAACAGAAATATTTCCACTGGATGTGAGACTACCACTGCACTATGCTGTGGTCTTATTGATGTCAGAGGATAGACTTGACAACAGAAATATTTCCACTGGATGTGAGACTACCACTGCCACTAATGTTGTGGTCTTATTGATGTCAGAGGATAGACTTGACAACAGAAATATTTCCACTGGATGTGAGACTACCACTGCCACTAATGCTGTGGTCTTATTGATGTCAGAGGATAGACTTGACAACAGAAATATTTCCACTGGATGTGAGACTACCACTGCCACTAATGCTGTGGTCTATTGATGTCAGAGGATAGACTTGACAACAGAAATATTTCCACTGGATGTGAGACTACCACTGCACTAATGCTGTGGTCTTATTGATGTCAGAGGATAGACTTGACAACAGAAATATTTCCACTGGATGTGAGACTACCACTGCCACTAATGCTGTGGTCTTATTGATGTCAGAGGATAGACTTGACAACAAAATATTTCCACTGGATGTGAGACTACCACTGCCACTAATGCGTGGTCTTATGATGTCAGAGGATAGACTTGACAACAGAAATATTTCCACTGGATGTGAGACTACCACTGCCACTAATGCTGTGGTCTTATTGATGTCAGAGGATAGACTTGACAACAGAAATATTTCCACTGGATGTGAGACTACCACTGCCACTAATGCTGTGGTCTTATTGATGTCAGAGGATAGACTTGACAACAGAAATATTTCCACTGGATGTGAGACTACCACTGCCACTAATGCTGTGGTCTTATTGATGTCAGAGGATAGACTTGACAACAGAAATATTTCCACTGGATGTGAGACTAACCACTGCCACTAATGCTGTGGTCTTATTGATGTCAGAGGATAGACTTGACAACAGAAATATTTCCACTGGATGTGAGACTACCACTGCCACTAATGCTGTGGTCTTATTGATGTCAGAGGATAGACTTGACAACAGAAATATTTCCACTGGATGTGAGACTACCACTAGCCACTAATGCTGTGGTCTTATTGATGTCAGAGGATAGACTTGACAACAGAAATATTCCACTGGATGTGAGACTACCACTGCCACTAATGCTGTGGTCTTATTGATGTCAGAGGATAGACTTGACAACAGAAATATTTCCACTGGATGTGAGACTACCACTGCCACTAATGCTGTGGTCTTATTGATGTCAGAGGATAGACTTGACAACAGAAATATTTCCACTGGATGTGAGACTACCCACTGCCACTAATGCTGTGGTCTTATTGATGTCAGAGGATAGACTTGACAACAGAAATATTTCCACTGGATGTGAGACTACCACTGCCACTAATGCTGTGGTCTTATTGATGTCAGAGGATAGACTTGACAACAGAAATATTTCCACTGGATGTGAGACTACCACTGCCACTAATGCTGTGGTCTTATGATGTCAGAGGATAGACTTGACAACAGAAATATTTCCACTGGATGTGAGACTACCACAGCCACTAATGCTGTGGTCTTATTGATGTCAGAGGATAGACCTGACAAGAAATATTTCCACTGGATGTGAGACTACCACTGCCACTAATGCTGTGTCTTATTGATGTCAGAGGATAGACTTGACAACAGAAATATTTCCACTGGATGTGAGACTACACTGCCACTATGCTGTGGTCTTATTGATGTCAGAGGATAGACTTGACAACAGAAATATTTCCACTGTATGTGAGACTACCACTGCCACTAATCTGTGGTCTATTGGTGTCAGAGGATAGACTTGACAACAGAAATATTTTCCACTGGATGTGAGACTACCACTGCCACTAATGCTGTGGTCTTATTGATGTCAAGATAGACTTGACAACAGAAATATTTCCACTGGATGTGAGACTACCACTGCCACTAATGCTGTGGTCTTATGATGTCAGAGGATAGACTTGACAACAGAATATTCCACTGGATGTGAGACTACCACTGCCACTAATGCTGTGGTCTTTTGATGTCAGAGGAGTAGACTTGACAACAGAAATATTTCCACTGGATGTGAGACTACCACTGCCACTAATGCTGTGGTCTTATTGATGTCAGAGGATAGACTTGACAACAGAAATATTTCCAGATGTGTATAAGAGACAGATGTGAGACTACCACTGCCACTAATGCTGTGGTCTTATTGATGTCAGAGGATAGACTTGACAACAGAAATATTTCCACTGGATGTGAGACTACCACTGCCACTAATGCTGTGTGTCTTATTGATGTCAGAGGATAGACTTGACAACAGAAATATTTCCCTGGATGTGAGACTACCACTGCCACTAATGCTGTGGTCTTATGATGTCAGAGGATAGACTTGACAACAGAAATATTTCCACTGGATGTGAACTACCACTGCCACTATGCTGCTGGTCTTATGATGTAGAGGATAGACTTGACAACAGAAATATTTCCACTGGATGTGAGACTACCACTGCACTAATGCTGTGGTCTATTGATGTCAGAGGATAGACTTGACAAGAGAAATTTCCATTGTGTGCTCACACTGATGTGAGACTACCACTGCCACTAAGCTGTGGTCTTATTGATGTCAGAGGATAGACTTGACAAGAGAAATATTTCCATTGTGTGCCTCACACTGGATGTGAGACTACCACTGCCACTAATGCTGTGGTCTTAGTTGATGTCAAGGATAGACTTGACAAGAGAAATATTTCCATTGTGTGCTCACACTGGATGTGAGACTACCACTGCCACTAATGCTGTGGTCTTATTGATGTCAGAGGATAGACTTGACAAGAGAAATATTTCCATTGTGTGCTCACACTGGATGTTGAGACTACCACTGCCACTAATGCTGTGGTCTTATTGATGTCAGAGGATAGACTTGACAACAGAAATATTTCATTGTGTGCTCACACTGGATGTGAGACTGACCACTGCCACTAATGCTGTGGTCTTATTGATGTCAGAGGATAGACTTGACAAGAGAAATATTTCATTGTGTGCTCACACTGATGTGAACTACCACTGCCACGTAATGCTGTGGTCTTATTGATGTCAGAGGATAGACTTGACAACAGAAATATTTCCATTGTGTGCTCACACTGGATGTGAGACTACACACTGCCACTAATGCTGTGGTCTTATTGATGTCAGAGGATAGAGACTTGACAAAGCAGAAATATCCATTCGTGTGCTCACACTGCGTAGGTGAGACTACACTAGCCACTAATGCTGTGGTCTTATTGATGTCAGAGGATAGACTTGACAAGAGATACTTTCCATTGTGTGCTCACACTGGATGTGAGACTACCACTGCCACTAATGCTGTGGTCTATTGATGTCAGAGGATAGACTTGACAACAGAAATATTTCCATTGTGTGCTCACACTGGATGTGAGACTACCACTGCCACTAATGCTGTGGTCTTATTGATGTCAGAGGATAGACTTGACAACAGAAATATTTCCATTGTGTGCTCACACTGGATGTGAGACTACCACTGCCACTAATGCTGTGGTCTAATTGATTGTCAGAGGATAGACTTGACAACAGAAATATTTCCATTGTGTGCTCACACTGATGTGAGACTCACTGCCACTAAGTTCTGTGGTCTTATTGATGTCAGAGGATAGACTTGACAAGAGAAACTATTCATTCCATTGTGTGCTCCACACTAGGATGTGAGACTACCACACTGCTCACTATATGACCTGTGCGCCCTCTTATTGATGTCAGAGGATAGACTTGACAATGAAAATATTTCCATGTGTGCTCACACTGGATGTGAAGACTACCATGCCACTAATGCTGTGGTCTTATTGATGTCAGAGGATAGACTTGACAACAGAAATATTTCCATGTGTGCTCACACTGGATGTGAGACTACCACTGCCCACTATGCTGTTGTCTTATTGATGTCAGAGGATAGACTGACAGAGAAATATTTCCATTGTGTGCTCACACTGGATGTGAGTACTACCACTGCCACTAATGCTGTGGTCTTATTGATGTCAGAGATAGAACTTGACAACAGAGATTTCCATTGTGTAGCTCACACTGGATGTGAGACTACCACTGCCACTAATGCTGTGGTCTTAGTGATGTCAGAGGATAGACTTGACAACAGAAATATTTCCATTGTGTGCTCACACTGATGTGGAGACTACCACTGCCACTAATGCTGTGGTCTTATTGATGTCAGAGGATAGACTTGACAAGAGCAATATTTCCATGTGTGCTCACACTGGATGTGAGACTACCACTGCCACTAATGCTGTGGTCTTATTTATGTCAGAGGATAGACTTACAACAGAAATATTTCAGTGTGGCTCACACTGGATGTGAGACTACCACTGCCACTAATGCTGTGGTCTTATTGATGTCAGAGGATAGACTTGACAACAGAAATATTTCCATTGTGTGCTCACACTGGATGTGAGACTACCACTGCCACTAATGCTGTGGTCTTATTGATGTCAGAGGATAGACTTGACAACAGAAATATTTCCATTGTGTGCTCACACTGGATGTGAGACTAACCACTGCCACTAATGCTGTGGTCTTATTGATGTCAGAGATAGACTTGACAACAGAAATCATTTCATTGTGTGCTCACACTGGATTGAGACTACCACTGCCACTAATGCTGTGGTCTTATTGATGTCAGTAGGATAGACTTGACAAGAAAATATTTCCATGGATGTGCTACACTGATGCTAACACCTGCCACTAATGCTGTGGTCTTATTGATGTCAGAGATAGACTTGACAACAGAATATTTCCATTGTGTGCTCACCTGGATGTGAGACTACACTCTGCCACTAATGCTGTGGTCTGATTGATGTCAGAGGATAGACTTGCCAACAGAAATATTTCCACTGGATGTGAGACTTACCACTGCCACTAATGCTGTGGTCTTATTGATGTCAGAGGATAGACTTGACAACAGAAATATTTCCACTGGATGTGAGACTACCTGCCACTAAGGTGGTCTTATTGATGTCAAGGAAGACTTGCAACAGAAATATTTCCACTGGATGTGAGACTAACCACTGCCACTAATGCTGGTGGTCTTATTGATGTCAGAGGATAGACTTGACACACAGAAATATTTCCACTGGATGTGAGACCTACCACTGCCACTATAGCTGTGGTCTATTGTGTCAGAGGATAGACTGACAACAGAAAATATTTCCACTGGATGTGAGACTACCACTGCCACTAATGCTGTGGTCTTATTGATGTCAGAGGATAGACTTGACAACAGAAATATTTCCACTGGATGTGAGACTACCACTGCCACTAATGCTGTGGTCTTATTGATGTCAGAGGATAGACTTGACAACAGAAGTATTTCCACTGGATCGTGAGACTACACTGCCACTAATGCTGTGGTCTTATTGATGTCAGTAGGATAGACTTGACAACAGAAATATTCCACTGGATGTGAGACTACCACTGCCACTAATGCTGTGGTCTTATGTCAGAGGATAGTTTTGACAACAGAAATATTTCCCTGATGTGAGACTACCACTGCCACTAATGCTGTGGTCTTATTGATGTCAGAGGATAGACTTGACAACAGAAAATATTTCCACTGGATGTGAGACTACCACTGCCACTAATGCTGTGGTCTTAGTGATGTCGAGGATAGACTTGACAACAGAAATATTTCCATGGATGTGATACTACCACTGCCACTAATGCTGTGGTCTTATTGATGTCAGAGGATAGACTTGACAACAGAAATAGTTCCACTGGATGTGAGACTACCACTGCCACTAATGCATGTGGTCTTATTGATGTCAGAGGATAGACTTGACAACAGAAATATTCCACTGGATTGAGACTACCACTGCCACTAATGCTGTGGTCTATTGATGTCAGAGGATAGACTTGACAACAGAAATATTTCCACTGGATGTGAGACTACCACTGCCACTAATGCTGTGGTCTTATTGATGTCAGAGGATAGACTTTGACAACAGAAATATGTTTCCACTGGATGTGAGACTACCACTGCCACTAATGCTTGGTCTATTGATGTCAGAGGATAGACTTGACAACAGAAATATTTCCACTGGAATGTGTAGACTACCACTGCCACTAATGCTGTGGTCTTATTGATGTCAGAGGATAGACTTGACAACAGAAATATTTCTTCCACTGGATGTGAGACTACCACTGCCACTAATGCTGTGGTCTTATTGATGTCAGAGGATAGACTTGACAACAGAAATATTTCCACTGGATGTGAGACTACCACTGCCACTAATGCTGTGGTCTTATTGATGTCAGAGGATAGACTTGACAACAGAAATATTTTCCACTGGATGTGAGACTACCACCTGCCACTATGCCTGTGGTCTTATTGATGTCAGAGGATAGACTTGACAACAGAAATATTTCCACTGGATGTGAGACTACCACTGCCACTAATGCTGTGGTCTTATTGATGTAGAGGATAGACTTGACAACAGAAATATTTCCACTGGATGTGAGACTACCACTGCCACTAATGCTGGTGGTCTTATTGATGTCAGAGGATCAGACTTGAGCAACAGAAATATTTCCACTGGATGTGAGACTACCACTGCCACTAATGCTGTGGTCTTATTGAATGTCAGAGATAGACTTTGACAACAGAAATATTTCCACTGGATGTGGAATACCACTGCCACTAATGCTGTGGTCTTATTGATGTCAGAGGATAGACTTGACAACAGAAATATTTCCACTGGATGTGAGTGACTACCACTGCCACTAATGCTGTGGTCTTATTGATGTCAGAGGATAGACTTGACAACAGAAAATATTTCACCACTGGATGTGAGACTACCACTGCCACTAATGCTGTGGTCTATTGATGTCAGAGGATAGACTTGACAACAGAAATATTTCCACTGGATGTGAGACTACCACTGCCACTAATGCTGTGGTCTTATTGATGTCAGAGGATAGACTTGACAACAGAAATATTTCCACTGGATGTGAGACTACCACTGCCACTAATGCTGTGGTCTTATTGATGGAGCAGGTGTAGCTTGTTGCTGCTACATCTAGACTATACATTTATATCATTGAAACACCTCACAAACATCTAGGCAGGTATTTGACAGCTACAGATCAGGTGCTTTACATATCTCAGCTAACTGTTAGCTAGTTCATTTATACACCTGCACCAACAATTAGCCAGGTGTTTCACATCCCTCAACCAACATTTAGCCATGTGATTCACACACCTCAACCAACATTTAGCCATGTGTTTCACACACTCAACCATCATTTAGCCAGGTGTTTCACATCCCTCAACCACTAGACAGGTGTTTCTCACACCACAGCCAACATTTAGCCATGTGATTCACACACCTCAACCATCGTTTAGCCATGTATTTCACACACCTCAGCCAACATTTAGCCAGGTGTTTCACACACCTCAGCTAACATTTAGCCATGTGTTTCACACACCTCAGCCAACATTTAGCCAGGTGTTTCACACACCTCAGCCAACATTTAGCCAGGTGTTTCACACCTCAGCCAACATTTAGCTATGTGTTTCACACACCTCAGCCAACATTTTGCCAGGTGTTTCACACACCTCAGCCAACATTTAGCCAGGTGTTTCACACATTGACTGCCAGCCACTAGCCTCATGTTTTCTCATTGTTGGATGGTCCCAGCTCCTTGTGTCCCAGCTCCTTGTGTCCCAGAATATTGCCTGCCATCTTGTAATTGTAGAATTGTCCCCTATATGTCTTGGCAAGCATCTGAAACTGCTGGCATGGAGTTTGCTCTTGTAGAATTGATCCCCTATATGTGTTGGCAAGCATCTGGAACTGCTGGCATGCAGTTTGCTCTTGTAGAATTGTCCCCTATATGTGTTGGCAAGCATCTGGGACTGCTGGAATGCAGTTTGCTCTTGTAGAATTGTCCCCTATATGTGTTGGCAAGCATCTGGAACTGCTGGCATGCAGTTTGCTCTTGTAGAATTGTCCCCTATATGTGTTGGCAAGCATCTGAAACTGCTGGCATGAAGTTTGCTCTTGTCACGCTGCATCATCATGATCATAAAGCATGTGGAACATGTTCCAGCTGTGACCTTGGATGAGTTTTGTAGTTTCTCTAATTTACACATTAGTTAATCTGAATAGAACAATAATGTAACATTATCTGTGATTATTATTGTTGCTCATGTAGGTACATAATGATCTGTTTATAATGACACATAGTTGCAGGTGTGCTCCATGCACCCCCCTCCCCTCACCCACACACAAACACATTCTCTCTCTCTCTCTCTCTCTCTCTCTCTCTCTCTCTCTCTCTCTCTCTCTCTCTCTCTCTCTCTCTCTCTCTCTCTCTCTCTCTCTCTCTCTCTCTCTCTCTCTCTCTCTATTTGTGGAATAGGCAGGACACTTAGGTGTTTCCAAGGCACCAGCGCCAGATTCTATACTGGCCAAGACCTACTAACATGTCCTAGTCGTGCATCCTGGGCAACAGATCCCTTCGGGGTCCTGGCTAATGTAGTAGGATCGCTAATTCTGCCGAAGTCGGAGAGTATCTGCCTACACGTCGAGGAACCACCAGTCTGCACACCAATAAGCCAGACATGGGACAACAGATACTCACGCAAACCTCAGGTCCTGTATGACATCACACTGATGTTGGTCAACAGGATGTCTTCATCCGACATATCTCAGACTGGAGTACAGCCAGCGAACGCAAGCAAGCAAGCAAGCCTGTGGAATAGGCAAGGGAGATGGCTGTCAGGGATGAAACTGATCTGGCACTGTGTGAGATGACCATGACACACCACGGAGATGTCCAGCATCCTCATGGCTGTCATGATTATTGCTGTACCTGCCCAGAAGTGGTCATGTCGGAGGTCATCATCTCACTTCCTGACTGACTTGTGCGGTTGATGCCACTGTGTGTCTGACAATCATGGGGATCTCTGTGGCTGTCATTAAGCCGCCTGTCTCACACACTGACTTGTGTGTCTGGCAATCATGGGGATCTCTGTGGCTGTCATCATTACACCACCTGTCTCGAGCACTGATGGTTATGTGTTGTGGGGTTGATTCCAGGCTGTCATTTAATTCACAAGTGCCATTTTTTTCGCAGACTACTTGGTTTCGTTGCTGGAGCTATAGAGTTTTACTTTGTGCAACACTTTTCAGGCAGCTCTGCAGAAAGAGACCAAGCCATGTGGGTTAAAACCTGGGGCAATGAAGTTGATCTTACGTCTTTACACCCTTCAAGCCCCCTTTGTGGGAATCGTGGACACTGAATAAGAAGAGTACAATGACACTGAAATCCAGAGACATGAGAGTAGCAGATAATGTGGTCACATGAGATGAGCGGCTCTGTCACAGCCGACAGACTGAGGATCATGGAGGGTCATGGACAGACTGAGGGTCATGGAGGGTCATGAACAGACTGAGGGTCATGGAGACGAGACCAGCTGAGGAAGGCCTAACTGGAGGGTTGCAACAGTGGCATGGGGACAGAAGACCATCTGTGGAAGACCTGGATGGAGGGGTTGCAACAGTGGCATGAAGACAGGAGGCCATCTGTGGAAGACCTTGATGAAGGGGTTGCAACAGTGGCATGAAGACAGGAGGCCATCTGTGGAAGACCTTGATGGAGGGGTTGCAACAGTGGCATGAAGACAGGAGGCCATCTGTGGAAGACCTTGATGGAGGGGTTGCAACAGTGGCATGAAGACAGGAGGCCATCTGTGGAAGACCTTGATGGAGGGGTTGCAACAGTAGCATGGAGACAGGAGGCCATCTGTGGAAGACCTTGATGGAGGGGTTGCAACAGTGGCATGGAGACAGGAGGCCATCTGTGGAAGACCTGGATGGAGGGGTTGCAACAGTGGCATGGAAGATATGTGCTCCAGTTGTATATGTAGTCCCTTAATACAAACAAATTCTATTTTCAAAGGGTTACAAATTGGGCACGCAGACCCATCTTACATTAGGCCGTTCAACCACTCATCTTTCTTACGTCAATGATCTATTGTGCATGCTAAATTCACATAGAAAGAACATTGTGAAGTGAATTCTGTGAACATAAACAATGCATA